>VXAU01001452.1:40692-64859 GCA_013399695.1 Formicarius rufipectus | reverse complement strand
TTATTTTCCTTTTCTCTATTTTTTTTTTTTGTCCTTTTTTTTTTTTTTTTTTTTTTCCCCTCTTTTCAGTAGCAGAGTTGAAGGAGCTGACTGGCTCACAGCTGTATTTGGTGGGGAACCAAGACAAACTTACACAATAGTACACTGCAGGATTTTCCATAACATTTGGAAGGATCAAGGTGGGCATATATTTTAAATAGATTTTGAAGAAAACCATATTCACATTTGATGCTCTCAAGCACATGGGGTGACTCTCAGGGATGATTCTGTGCAGGCCTAAGGGCTGGACATAATGATCCTTGTGGGACCCACCCAGTTCAGAAAATTCTGTGAGTCTGTGATTTGTGTAAAGAATATACTGACAAAACTGAAAGAGTAATTAATACTTTTTTGAAATATCCCTGTGCTAGAAGAGACATATATAGAAGACAACTAACTCATTTTTCTCTTTAGAAGTGCTTTAAAATCTTCAATTTTTAATATGTCTAATGGAAGAAACTGTGTTGGATTATATCAGCATGGTCTTTATTAGAACTCAAAATTAATTAAAAAACAAAGACTTTTTTTTAACATATATATCTAAGGTGTTTTATGTTTGAGTAACTATTCAGTGTGTTTTTGTAAACTGAAAACTGTCGGGAAAGACACCTGTCAGGGACTGCCAAGAGAATAATGTTTACCTATGGATGAAACTGTTTGCTGCTGCCACAAACACCTGTTCGATACCCTTTGCCATGGAGTTGCTGTTCTTGCAAGTTTTTATACTGTTCAAGTGTTACAGTTAGGATAAAAGATGTATTAGATAGGTAATTAATACCATTCTATTACTTCTGTATGTCCAAATGTTCTGCTTGGTTCTGGGAACCCCGGTTACAGCCCCCTGATTGGTTGATGTACCCCAAAACCTCATCGGCTAGCCGGTGGAGCAATGCAGCTCCACCCTATAAGGCTAAGCCACCCCCAATTCTTCCTTATAAGTTATAAACCCTCCTTCCCCTTTCCTTTTGTGTCGTGGTCTGCTCCTGACTCCACCCAAGTTCTAGAACCCTCAGACCAAACCCTGTAAGTATCCCATGCTCTCCTTAATAAAGTGTTCACGCCTGTTCACCCCTTTCCTCGCGTGGACTGTGCCTTCTTTCCCTTTCGGACTGCGACAGGAAACCACTAAGCTCCACAATAACTCTTTAAAATATCCTCAATTTCTGTTGCAACAAGATGCATACCACTGACTTTTTTTCAGCTGATAGTAAGACTCTTCCAGGCACAGAAGAAAAGTAATTTTTATATTCTTTTACTGAAGAGAAAATAGCCTAAGCACTGATTTCCATTTGAAGTCTACATTCTCTTCTGTTTGTAAAAGGCTGATATTATTCCTTTTCCTTTGAAATGGCAGTTTAGTGTATTTGGAATTGTGAAGATAATTTAACTACATTTCTGCTAGTTGATTGAGTGGCTTCACCAACTGTATTCACACAGCTAAAAAATGAAATACTGTTTTTTTCCTAAAACCAGCAGTTTATCTATTTACCATGCCTAGGAAGATCTACCCTCATTTTCAGAATTGCTTTCACCATCAGGTTTAGTGGTTTAAACTGCAATCCTGTAACAGTCCCATAATTTCATCCATGCACGTTAGAAACTATTGGCTGTGTTCATTTTTCATACCGATAGGCTCTCTCTCAAAGAAAAAAAGAAAAAAAACCACCAAACCCCCCCCCCAAAAAAAACAAAACAGAACAAAACAAACCAACCAACCAACCAAACAAACGAAAAACACACATAAAAAAAAACAACACCAAAAAACCTGAAAAGACTCTACATTATTTTTGAGGAGAGAAAGCCTGAAAATTTCATTTATGATCTCCCTTTTAGAAGCTTGCTTCTTCTATTCCTCAAGCACTATTTTTCCTTGAAGGTAATAAAGTTAGTTCCCTTGTAATTTTGGCCATTCTGTAAACTATGCATTATGTCAGCTTCACCAAGAAAGAAAGGAATACATCTCCTATATAAAGGCAAAAGCCACCTTTTCTTACTAGAAAGGAAAACAAAATAAAAACCTTTCAGAAAATATTTACTATTAGTAATTCTTATACCTGGGAGAGTCACTGAAGTGGAAAAGTAATTCTTACTCAGGAAGAACAAGTTATATTATTTAACAGAAAAGAATTCTATGGAATCAGTAAAGACAACCACCAATTATGAAATGAAGTGTCTATGTAGAACTTGGGCTTGTTCTTGTCTAAGGGTTTGTGACTAAGTATTTATTAATTTTATATGATTAGAAATTATTTTAGCTGGAAACCACATAAGCTAAACTTTTTCGTTGAGTTATTTGGAAGATATATTATGCAGAAACACCTGAATTTTGAGAGGATTAAGTATGCTAATACTCTTGGATTACAATTTCTGTTGATGTGCAGGAGTCTAATAGACCTTGAGTCCCAGCAAGAAAATTTAGTATTGAAAATGTAGCAACAGTTACATTCATCTATAAGACAGTATCCGGATTCTTCTTTCATGATATCCCAGTGTTTAGAGAATTTTCTGTACAAACAAAGAAAATGTTTATTCTTCTCTCTTCTGCAGCTTGAAATTCTCAGTGCCCTATCCCCCACGTTATGGTTTTTATTGCCAAGAGTTCTTTCCCTTTTGCTAGTCCAAGCAAGCAAACTGATAGCAGGGTCCATAGCACCAAAATCCAACACTTAAGGACAGGACAGTTCCATCAGTGCATTTCTGCTCAATTATGTCCAGTTACAAATTTCAAAGACCTTTGAGACATTGTTGTTTAAGATGTAAACAGAAAGGACTCACTTTTGACCTGTTCTGGAGGACTGGAAGAGAAGAAGATGACTAGGGACTGTGGCATTAATGATGATCTTCTGTCCTTCCATCAATTGCCATGATTCTCAGCTATATTCTCCCTATCCACTCACTCACGTCAGCCCACAGACAATGCATTGGCTATGTCTTTTGTATTTTGTGATTAAGCATGTAAATTTGTTAAGTCTCAGGAAAGCTCTGTTTTATTTTGTCTTTTAGCAAAGTTGTTCTGAAAGGAACTATTCAGTTTTTTAACACTACTTCCATTACTTCAAATTCATAAAATGTTCACCACATGAAATGGTTATTTTATCATATTATATATTGAAATAAATTTATTTCATATTTTTGAAAAACAGCATAAATAGGCAAAATTAATTACTATGAGGCTATAAAATAAGAATAACAATTGCACATTCCTCAAAAAAGAACAACACAAATGAGTTTAATTACAGGGTAACAGAGATTAGAAACAATGGTTCTTTGAAAAGTTGATTCTTATGGTGCCCATTTTTCAATTTCTGTGTGTTGTCGAATGCCAATGTGCAATCAAATATAGTATAAATTATGATACTCTGAACCACAGTCACAGGCATTCTTTAAAACTAGTAGTAGCTGAAGGACATATTTTACCTAAATCCGTAAAGAACAGCTGTGGAATAAAGTCCCACAAGACAGCGCTCATGGTCAAATGTGTGTTTTGCCTCTGCAGTAAATATTACAGAGAAAGTGAATGTGTGTTGGCACGAGTTTTTGGCAGACATTTACTGATACTTCAAAATCCATTTCAATTTTGGACTGTGTTTTAATTGAGTGTGTAGAGATACATTAAGATTTGGCTTCCTTTCATTCTCCAGACTCTTTTACAAATGGCAATGGCTACTATTTGATGGCATGCTTATGCAGGACTCACTCTTCTTGGAAGAACCTTAAGGAAATATGATGAAGACTGGAGTATCTGTGAAATCTATTCCTTACAAAGTCATCAGGTCTTGTGAAGTTCATGTGGAAAATATTGATATCACATTATTGATATCACATTAGTCCAACTCAAAGTTTGCATATATTTTATTAACGTCACTTACCTAAACATACTCTGTGAGATCAAATCCGCGAGTCATGTCAATTAGACACTTTTGATAAACTGGTTCTTCTAGTTATTTTATTTTGTATAGGGAATCTTCATTCCTCTGAAGAAATAATGGTAATGGATGAAATTCATTCCAGTACATAGTGGAATGACATACTTACCCCTCTACATGGAGCAAAAAGTACATGATTATTCTGTTGGTTTTGCTGTTATCTCTGTAAAGTGTTACATTCTAATACTAAGCAAAAAAATCTCTTTAAAATGACTACATATGTAGTGGTTCTTTAGATGAAGGAAATATTTGTCTAATAAAGTTATCAGTAGTTTTTGCAACATATTGTCGTGTCACATCTGACATCATATTGTTTCCTTGAAGAAAGCTCACTCACGTTCTTACTTTCACCTTACTCATGCAAGAAGTCCACTGGTTTATTGTGGACCCAGTAAAAGTATAAACCTAGAACAGAAATAGAACAGGTTGTTTTACTGGCCACAGTTAAGGAATATTATCTAATGAAAAGATACCCTTTCCCCAACAGGTCTATTACCATTGATTCCTACTGACACACCCATGAAAAACTTCAGATAGTGAAGGCATTTATTTCTCTCAAACATGCATGATTAACCTAATATCAGGGTATGATATGTAAAGACATATGAAAAGAAAGGAGTCTTAATGCCAAGTATTTCATTTGGAGAAAGAAGCAACTAGGTGGCCTGTGATCGTTCATTAATGGGACTAATTAATAGACAAGAAACTGTTTGGAAGGTGAGGGATTGTCCTGGTTATAGTAATCAGGATCAGTTTGTCACTGGGTGGATGTGTATTCTAAACCCTCTATGTCATTTTTCTCACAAACTGCTCACAATGGACCATTTGCAGCAGCTGCCTAAGGCACACCCAACCCCTCAGGCTACAAGATGGGTGTTTAGGAACTTCTGTGGAATAAGGAAGTTTTCCCACCTTCACACCTATGACTCAGGCGTGATAACTCCCCTGCAGGGTCTTGTCTGCTAACAGGCCATTAGGGATGCCAAAAATATGCCATTGTTCACCTCACACAGTAAATCACTCATTGTGAAACTCCCCACCCTGGGGGAGGGACTGGGCATTCCCACTGGAGCCCAAGCAGATACAAGCTTGGAGTTTTGGGACTGGGTTAGCTCTTCAGATCCAGAGGAGGACCAGAGCCTTGACCCGCCTGAGACTGCCACCAGGCAGTAACCATCATTTTCACCAACAGGTTTCTTCCTTTCTTCTTACTTTGAACTCAGGGGGGCCACGTGTTGTTCAGCACAGGGGTTGGTGAGCTCTGTTCTGCTTGTGCCATGCTGTGCTGAGCTGTACATCTAGTGTTTTTGTGGCACAAATGAATTTTCCTTCTGTGACACTGTATTTTGTGACCTCTTATTAAATTGTTATTCTGGCTTGCAATCTCATTCTGAGTTGGATTTATTTTTCCTGCCAGTTTAACTCTAAACCAGGACAGGGATGAAAGGTTTGATGTGTTATGGGTTTGTGACTGAGAATGATTTTAGGAAGGAAAAGGATGGAGAAATAATTGCATATATTTTCACATAAGATCATTAGCAATGTCATCATTAAAATTCTAGAAGATTTAGTTTTTGCAGGAATGTGAAGGAATTTTTAATAGGTAATGCTAATTACCTATTAATTGAGAGTGAGAAAAACTATTAACTATCTATTAAACTTGACTTCGAATTACACATCTTCCTCCTGTGTTGGAATACAGTATCTGTGGGAAATCTCTCTGTGTTTTGTTTTATGTTCTAACATATTACTTTATAACATATATAACACATAAAAAACTCCTTTATATGTTCCAACATAGTACCCACTAGGAATATTTCCTCTTCCCCTTCTCATTTAAATCTTCCATACTAAATATACCCGCGTCAAGGTGATGTATTTATCAGTGTTGACACTATTCACTTACATTTCAATGAAGATGGCATTCCTGTGCATTTAGACTTTCTGACCATGTATCAAAATCATTAAGACAGCTTAAGAATGGGATGCTTTCCAACTCAAGTTAAAGGTAGCTAATTCTAATCAGATGTATACAAAACCCTAAATGAAGATACTAATTTTTCTATAATAATTTCAGAAATACACTACTGTAAGCATATGCATGAACCTGTTTTATTCTTGCATTCTCCTGTTTGCTGATAGGCAGTATCCAAGAAATCATATGGTAATAAGCAGTCTATGTCTTTCTAATTTGTCACAGTGTTCTTGAGTAACTGCTATAAAGATGCGCGTTTTGTTTGTTTGTTTGTTGTGGGTTTTGTTTGTTGGTTTGGTTTGGTTTTTGTTGGTTTTTGTTTGTTTGTTTTTTAGGGGGAGGGTGTTGGGTGATTTTATTTTTAGTATGTGTGCAGTCTGCATACACAGAAGATATTTCTTTTTGCAGCTATTAATAGGGTCTGAGAGACTGACAGAAAAATCCCAGATGTCATGTGTCGTGGTCCGAAATGGAAAGAGGGACACGGTCCATGCAGAGGGAGGGTGTGAACAGCGTGAACAATTTATTAAGGAGAGCATGGGATACTTATAGGGTTCAAGCAGAGGGTTCTAGAACTTGGGTGGAGCTAGGGGCGGACCACGACACAAAAGGAAAGGGGAAGGAGGGTTTATAACTTATAAGGAAGAACTGGGGATGGCCCAGCTCCACAGGGTGGAGCTGCATTGCTCCACCGGCTAGCCAATGAGGTTTTGGGGTACATCAACCAATCAGGGGGCTGTAACCGGGGTTTCCAGAACCAAGCAGAACAGTAGGACATACAGAAGTAATAGAGTGGTATTAATTACCTATCAAATACAGCTTTTTGTACTAACTATAACATTTAAACAGTATAAAAACTTGCAGAAACAGCAGCTCCATGGCAAGGGATATACAGCAGGTGTTAGTGGCAGCAGCAAACAGTTTCATCCATAGGTAAACATTATTCTCTTGGCAGTTTCTGACAGGTGCTTATCCTGACAGTCATGAACCAAATTATGCTCAAAATATGTACAGAGACACTGTTATCCTTTTCTATGTCTTTTAGTTTGCTTTAGTCTAGCTGGGGTCTATAAAATTGGCCAGTCACATAATACTTCCCCTAAAATAATTACAGGGGTCTTTTTATGGAATTTTTATAAAACAGATATTTGAGAAGCAGTCTATTAATATTCCCTTCCCTCAAAAACACCAATTTGAAAATCAGCACTGCAGACAGATTTTGTCAAGTGGTTGAGAGAAAGGCTGCTGCAGTCACTGGAATGATTCCCACTAACCCCAGTGTTTTCCAAATTAGGGCCCAGATATGTGGAAACCCTATTGTACTTAGCAAAACTGATTCACTCAAATTGCAAATCATTTGCCTGTGTGTCCCCTGTGGAAGTCTCGGACTGTACCAGGAAAACTTACAGTCCGAAGAACACAGCAGTAAATCATGTCACCAGGAGTGAAAGATTTAGATAGTTATTGAACACTGTGATTCTTTTACACTGTTTGACCAGAAAAAAAGTGCTTTCAATGGCTTTCAAAATCAGCTGTAGTACAACTTAGCATGACATACTATCCTTCTTGCAGGCATTGCTAAACATTTTACCACAAGATTTAATCATAAATTCACATTTTTTATAGTGTGTTGTGTTTGCTTTAATATGTGAGGGTATTGGAGAAACTGCCCAGACTCCCGACTTGTAAAGGTCAAGCTTTGTCTGTCTACTGGAGTTCATATAATGGCTGCTGCAGTGGTAGGTGAAAATTTGGATTTTACTTGGAAATATTCTTTCCAAAGGGGCAAAACATTGCAATAGGTTTATATCATCAGTCTGCTGTTTGGCAGGCTCATTCTTCTCTTTCAGTATCAATGATTAACAGGTAGATTTCTTCTGCATTTCTAAATGGGCTTGGGAGGAAAAAAATAGAAGAAATTTGGCAAAACATCCATTCCTTTCTCTCCCCAACAGATTTTAAAGTCAAGTCATTCACTGCATCCATGCAGGGACTGTACTCCCAGAGTGACTGATGACCTTGGGTTTGTGTTTAAATGCAAACATTTTCTGTCTTCCAGCACAGCTGAATATTCACTGTAGAATGCTTCAGTCAGGACTTCTCCACCACTAATCACCTGATTATACAGTCAAAGAACAGAAAGTCTACCACAGGACTTTGGTGGAGGAAAACATGTTTTAAATTTCAAATAGCAAGTTACTGAAGTCAGAGACTCATCAGTAATTCCACAGCTTAGTACTGTAACCATTGGTGCTTGCTTCTTGTTTAAGGGTTTGACAGCTATTGATGAGTAATTAACAAGCCTGTTAACAGTACCCATGGAGAGAGAAGGTTTTATTGCTGTGCCTAGCAGAGATAAACTTTTGATGCAAGATTTAGAAGGAGTGTTCAGCCATATACCCTTCCCAGGTATGGCAGCACTAAAGTCTGACTTTATCTTCCTAAGAAGTGCATTGTGCTAAGGACATAAACTTGAATTACATGCTAAAAGACACATAAGGATATGTGGAAATTCAATTTGAAGAAATGGATAAACCCTGGATCTTTGTACCATTTCTTACATCTGCTTTTGTTTGAGGCTAGGTAAACTCAGGGAACCATGTTATGTACTTGGTAAAGGGAAAGAACACAATTAACAATTGGAATTGCCAAAATGTACTTCTTTCCTAGAAAAAATTCAACGTTCCTTTCTAAGCTTGCATGAACCAAACCAGTTCAGAAAAGACAGAAATCAAAAAATTTAGAGAAGCTTCTTTTTCTTACCAAGACTCCTTGTTTGTTGACCCATCTGTTTATTTTTTGCTTTCTGATTTGTTCCAGATATGAAAATTGAAGATTTAATATGACTTGGATTATAATAGAAAATGAAATTATTTTGAGATCTTCTGTTTTGGCATCAAAAGTTCAGGACATTATCTTTGAGATAGAGAAGTAAACAGTGTCCCCAAGGTGATAAAATATCTGTCAGCTAGATTAGGGCAAAAATGGTGGGTCAGACTTTTCTAGTCTCAAGTTATGCATACATATGATTTTTTTTTTAAACTAACAGAAGGAAAAACAAACAGGAAAATGATCTCAAGATAAAACATCTATTTTTGAAATTTTCAAAAGCTTCATGTTATTTTTCAGATTTTTATCACTGTAAACACTTTTAATTCCTTTTTTACCTGTAAAGTTCACAGAGCATTTGTTCTAATTTCTCATATTTGAAACAACATTTTTGAACAATTTAAATATAATTCTTATAGATTCTTATTTGCTGAGTATAAATAAGATAGTCTTTAAATCACTTATTCCTATAAACAATTTTAATAGAAATACAAGCAAACAAAATTTATTGTCTAACACTATTTCCTAGTTACAGTGCCCAGTTACAGTTACTCTGTGGGTGTGACTAAAACTTTATATTCTAAACCCTCTATGTAATTTTTGTTTATCTGTTAATAAGAGATAATAACTCTTAATAATGCCCTTAGCAGCTGCCCAGGGCACACCTGACACCCCAGGCTACAAGTGGGTATTAAAAGCCAAAGGAATGTTTCTGTCTTCATACCAGTGACTCAGCTGTGATAACTTCCCTCTGGAGAGGCCTCGGCACCTTCATACCCAGCCTGAGGGGTCATATCTGCTAATGGGCCATTAGGGACTGGCACAATAGGCATCTGCAATGACCTGGACCATCAAAGACTCCAAAAATATCCCATGACTCACAGAGTTAAATCACCCGTTTTGAAACTCCTCACCCTGGGGGAGGTACTGGCCATTCCAACCTGAACCTGAGCATATATAATATTCTGGTTTTGGGACTTCTGGTACCACTCATTGGATCCAGAGGAGGACCAGAACCTCAAAAGGACTGTGATTGCCACTCTTGACAAGACTGTGACCATCAGCCTTACTGACAGGTTTTCCTTTCCTTTTATCTTACTTTGTCCTGCCCCAGCTTGTGTTGCAGGCATGGCTGCAGTGCCACGTTTGTGTCATTCGGTGGCAGAGAGGAAAAGGTGAGGTCTTCCCCTGGTGCTCTGACCCACATGGGCTCCCAGGATTGCTCAACAACCTGACATTATTGCTTTTCTGTTTGCTGGTTTTTTCTTTTTTTTTTTTTTTTCTTTAATGTTAATCTGAAATGAGGGGGGGGCGTTGGTCGAGTGGCGTAGGCCCCCGCCTGTGGAGCTGGCTCCTCCTCTGAGGATCCCAGTTGGAATCCCAAGGAACTCGCTGTCACCGTCCCAGCGTGCTTGGCTGTGGCAAAATGAACCTCAGGAGTGAAGGGGGTGCACCAGTTCCACGCACACTGTGCCTCACCTGAAAAATTCATTGTGCAGGCTTATCCCAAAATCTTTGTTCGTGAAGTCTAGCCAACAAACAATCTTACTTTGTACTCAGAGGGATCATGTGGCACTCAGCACAGGGGCTAACAAACACAATTCTGTTTGTGACAGTTATACATTTTTTTTGTGGATTAAAACAAGTTTGTTCTCTGTATCATTGCATTTATTGTAATTTTTTTAAATAAGTTGTAACTCTGAATGTAATCTCTCTGGACTAGGGTTCATTTCTTCTGCCTGTTTAGCTTTAAACCAGTGCATTCTAGTAGTTTTATTTTGCTAAACTTTGAGGCTGTTGCAGCAAGAGTTTAAGTTCTTAGTAGCAAACACAGGCAACATTTTTAGCTGTCCTTTTTTCTTCAGCAAAAATTAAGCAAAATTTTTTGGTCTTGAATGGTGCAGCTATAGCACCTGTCCAAATGCAACACAAACTGCATTCAGTGAGAAGAGATTATCTTCCAGTTTTCTGAGTAGTGCTAGATGACAGAGTGCAAAATTGCAAGCTGTATTCCTTGGGATGTGAAAATAGCTCAGCTACCATCTTCAAATGAGTATCTTGATATCATACCAGTGAAAGGACTAAATTTAAATGTGTGCAGTATGGCATTTTCAGATGTGTGTACTGAATAATTTTTTTGTAATATATCAGCATAATTACTGTACCCTGAAGACAAAAATTAACTGGTGCATTATGATAAAGGTTGCTTTGAATGAAACTGACACTGTGTGTGCAACTCAGTAAGCTCAGAAGAGCACTAAACATAGTGAAATTGATGGCATGCCATTAAGTCACCCTAAAAATTCTCTGTGCACTATCCTATTTTATTTATTTTTTTCTTCTATTTTAGGTTTCACATCTTAGACATTAACCTTATCTTCATCAAGCCAGTTTGCTCTTCTCACTTTAACAATCAAGGGTCCTTGCTGGTTGGCTTTAGATATCATCTCAGGGGATAGCAGCAATGCCTGTGAAAAAACTTATCTGGAAATGACAGTGTTTGATTTGCCTGTATCCTTACCTGATCTTAGAATTTTTCATTCAATGGCTGTCATTTAATACTGAAGTACTAGCCGACATTGAATGTTATTTCATTAGTGCAACAAGAAAAAGCAATAATGAGAAAGTTTTTTACTGGAAACTAGGCCAGCAAATATCAAGCTATTTATTGTTTTAAGGTAGACAAATAAAATACAATCTTTAGTTTACCAGTTTTCCAAGAGAACCATCCTAAGAACTATGAAGAACAGAGGCTGACAGTGAACAGTGTTTATTTATCCTGCCACAGGGGAGTATGCACACAACGAGCTAATTATGTGACACAGTTTGACTCCACATAGATGAGAAAAAACCATCAGTGGAGGCAAGCTTACACATCACACTAGTCAGAAGATTGTCACTGCCTTTTGCTATCTGTACCTGTAACCACCTGAAGAGATAACACTGGTAATGCAGAAATTAACAACAGAGGTAAAAAAAAGCCCTTTGATTCCCATGAAAATATATTTACTATATGGTGGTGGGCAATAACTAGATAAAACTAAAAAGTCATAATCAAAGCAATGATGGAGCATATACAGAAAAAGTTAGTAAATGCATTTCATAATCTTTAAAAATTGTGTTGAAAGGTGATATGTTCAAAGGAAAGGGGAAAAAAAAGTGAACAAAGATGTAGTAAAAGGCTTCCAAATTACCTATGAAAGTAGCTAGTATTAGTAGCATATCTGGCAAAGGAGTAGAATACTGTGGGGGGAAAAAAAAAAAAAAGAAGATGGAAAGAAAAAGTATCTATACATTTTGTTGGTAAACATTTTAACAGTAGAAAACAGGATATTATGGAAAGCAGAGATACAAGGGGGTGTTTGAATGAAAATATTCTTTATTTCTTACTTTCTTTGGATTCCTTTTTTTATTTACCTATCCTGAGCCACAAATGCCACATAGTGAAGTTTTGCTTCATTGAAATCTTTGAAAAAAATAAGAGATTTAAATGCTGACATCAGATTATTTTATTTCATAGGCCCAATTCAGCACTGACTTTTATAGGTTGTATAATTTCAAAAGTGTACTACCTAAAAGTTTGTTATGAGTAGTTGCTATTTCTATGACTATAACCCACAGAATACCATGTTGAATGAAAAGTTTCATTTAGAAATGTTGAAGACCATGCAAAAATTGTAACATCTCACATCAATCAGTCCCAAACACGACTCAGACACAATCTTTCTTCCTGAAGGCTTTAAATATTCCTGGTTTTTAGATAGAAATTTGGTGTTGAACATTGACATTCCCTAAACAGACACTGAAATTAAATCTTATTTTTAGAAATTCTAAAAACTAGGAACATTTATTTGATAATAACATTAGAGATATTCAATTATTGTTTCATTGTTCTGATGGCAATAGCATAAGAGAAATCCTGTGAAGCTAAAACCAACAGGAAATGGTCTGGAAGTGGAAAAGAGGACAGGTGGCTTGGGAGGAATACAGGGAAATTGTACTGGAAGCTATGGACAAGGTTAGGGAAGCCAAGATCCAGTTAGAATTGAGTTTGACAAGGGTTATTAAGGATAACAAGAAGGACTTATATATGTTGCAAGCAAAAGAAAGACTAGACATAATTTAGGCGCTCCCTGAAAGGTAAGAGGTGACCTGGCTACCTTGTAAAAAGAGAAGGCTTAGGTTCTCACCAACTTTTCTGCCTCCATTTTCAGTGTCAAGTGCTCCAGCCACACTACCTAAGTAAAGAAAGGTAAATGTGGGGACCTGAGGCCACTGTAGAAGAGTATCAGGTATAAGACCACCTAAAGAACCTGAATTTGCACAAGTCCATGGGATCCAGTGAGATTCATCTGAAGGTCCTGAGAGATCGGGCAGATGAAGTTGCTAAGCCATTATCTGATTTTTGAAAAATCATGGCAGTCAGATGAAGTTCCTTGTGGCGGTCGGGGAAACATGATCTCTGTTTTGGAGGCAAACAGAGATGTTTACTGAAGCTACATCATATGATATATAGGTTCAGTGAGTAAATATTCATCTCAGATGCTGGTTTTATGTTAAAGATGGGAGGAGATATTACAATTAAAATAATACAATACGCTTACAATGAGGAGACTCAAGAATGCAAGGTTAATGAACATGAGACAGAAGAAACAAAGGGATTGATAAGTGAGTTTCCATCCGGGCTAGGGAGTACACAGAAACCACAAATCTTGTCAACTGCAGGCAGCTTGGAGATACTGTGGTAGCAGGTATCTGCAGGCTGGATTAAGTCTTATCGGACCAGGGACGCTCCCCCAACACTTTCCCAATCTTTAGCTGACATTCCAGACAGGCCTCTTGCTGCCAGGCTGGTTTTGGTCTCCTCAGTTCCTGATGATTGGAAAAAGGGAAATATAAACCCCATTTTTAAAAAGGGAAAAGTGAAAGACCTGGGGAACTACATATCAGTTAGTCCTGTCTCTGTATCAGGTAAGATCATTGTATCTGGGTAACTGGTTGCTGATACTTTTGGTCTGTGTTTGGCCCAGCTAGCCCTTAGAGGTTTATCCTTTTCCTTGTAAGGAAAAGGAAAACAGGTTTTGATAAATGCTTGTTTTTGTCCTTGAGGGAAGTACTTTTGCACCCAGTTACATAATGGAGGAGGAGCCCAAAGGCCTCTGCCTGGGTGGTGCTGGCCATACCTGCCCAGGTACATGCAATTTTTGGCTAATTAGATAAAAAAAGCAGTTTGGCTCCTACGCCATTGCTGCTGGCTGCTACACTTGGAGGACCAAGGTTGTTCAGCAGGCACTCTTGCTATCCTGTGAACCAACTGGCACTGGGGGAATGGGGCCTCTGCTGTGAGGAGCCCAGGCATTTCCAGGCTTGGTAAGACAATCTCATGGGCAACACCTGGGTAAGGTCAGGTGTATACACAGAAAGCTTATGTCTCCTTTTTCTCTCCTTATCTGTCTTCTCCTCTCTCTGGTTCCTGTTTACTTGGCTGCTTCTGGTATTAAATTCTATTTCTCCTAAGCTTTCAACAGTGTTTTGGTTTCAGTTTCAACAATCCTCCGAGCCCTCCCTGGAACAATCACGGAACAAGTTCTCCTGGAAACTGTGCTAAGGCACATGGAAAACAAAGAGGTGATTGGTAACAGCCAACATGGCTTTACAAAGGTGAAGTCATGCCTGACAAAGCTGGTGACCTTCTATGATAGGGTTACAACACTGTTGCCAACTGATATTTACTTGAATTTATACAAAGTGTTTGACACTGTCTTGCATGACATCCTTGTCTCTAAACTGGAGAAACAGGGATTTGATGGATAGACAACTTGGTGGGTAAACCATCTGGATGGATGACCACAAGCAAAGAGTTGTGGCCAAGGGTTCATTGTCCTTGTGAAGACCAGTGGTGTCCCTTAGGGGCTGGTACTGAGGCCAGCACTGTTCCATATCTTAGTTGGTGACATGGAGAGTGGGATCAAATGCACCCTCAGCAAGTTTGCTGATGACACCAAACTGTGTGGTGTAGTTGACTCATTGGAGGGAAGGGATGCCATACACAGGAATCTTGACTTGGCAATATGTGGGCCAATGTAAACCTCATGAAGTTCAACAAAGAGAAGCACAAGGCCCTACACCTGGATTTTAGCAGTCTCAGACAAACCTACAGGCTGGGCAGAGGAACTGTTGGGTCTAGTGGATTTTTAAGGCCCATTCCAAGCCCTTAAAATTCTATAATTCTATGATATATATTATAAAATACATTTTTATTCCCCTAACTGAAATGACATCTCTTAATGAAACAGAGATTAATAAAAAGATGATTTTATCCTGTGCGGCAGTTGGAATTTATGATGCAATTGCTTGAGCAATGAATAGAAATAGATGTAGATGTCATAAAAAGTTGATGCAGATAATACATCCATATGAATGAATAGGATGAGATCAAATATAAGCAGTCAAGATGTTGACAAAAACTGTATAACTCTCACTTTCAACCAAATTAATCTTTTTAGCTCAATCACATAGATCTGGTAAAAACAAATGAGTAAATGGCTTTGAAAAGTAAAAATCTATCTAGCATCACATTGAAGAAAACTGTCAATACTGTAGGCTCTACAAAGGATATTCTCAAATTATGCATAGCAATATTTTTAGGAAAAAAATGCAATCAAAGTGCAGGTGCATTATTTTTCTGATAATTTTTTTTAATTCAACCATTTATAATTCAAAAGCACCCCTGTTGTTAATTTTTTTAAAGTTTTTTTTTGAAACAGGCAAATCAATCTGTTTCTCCTCTCTGCCTACAAAATCAATAACCAACCAGTTTTCCAAAAATTACAGATGTTAAAGGATATCAATGGATCAATACTTACAGAGTATTTATTTTCTAAGATACTAATTAAGCTTTTAAAATGTCTGCGGTAAGATGATATGCCCAGCTACTTAATACCACTTGAAAATGTCATTCAATTGGGCTAAGGAGCTGTTATATGTCAAAGGGTCAACACAGCTCAAGAAAGATAAAAGCTGACAATTTCTGGAACACAGAGCCAGTTACAATCTCTGTAAGAGTATGTGGAAAATAGTAATTTATGGTGCCATCTTTGCTCAAACAAAATGGTGTATTATGTCCTTAAACTTACACAAAAAATATTTTTTTTATTTATTCCACATAGCCTTTTTGCTCTATTAATTTTTTTTTTCATTTAGGCACTTCTTGACTGAGTTCCCAAATGAACAGACTACATAAAATACTTTTGTAACTATTTTTGTGTATACAAAATAGTGAAAATAAGGTCATAACAGCAAGTTTAGATTTTGAGCTTGACAAATATAGTCAGCAAAGAAAATACTAATGATAAGCCAACACTAACATGCTACCACTTTTTTATTTTTACTGGCTCATGGTAGCTAATAAGTAATGATAAATCAGAAATATGCAATATCTATGTCCTGTCCCTCAGAAACCAATTTATTTCCGTTCCTTTACTTTCTTAATCCCTTCCTGTTTCTCTGCTACTTCTTATCCTCTTTTTAATCATCTTTATGGTACTGTAAGTGAGTGGTTACATCATTTAAAGAATCATGGTCAAAGGTACTATCAAAGGCAAATTTTAATGCAAAATTGTGAAAGTGCAACTCATCAGCTTATCAGCAGCACTTAATAGTTGACTAATTTAACATTTACAAAGTGAAACAATAGGATTTATTATGATCACAGCAGTAACAGGGATCTAAGCTGACAATATTAATACTATTCTTGCTATAGGGTACTTAAATCCAGTTCACACATGCACACATACAGACACAGAGAATTACATACAAAGGTGTACATAACTCTTAAAAATTTCCCTCGAGTTCAGTAAGATACTCATGTCACACTCCTTGGCAACTCTCAACAAGCAAAGGTTAATTCACCAGGAGTCGGGGTATCAGTCCAGATCCCACTGGCAGCTCTAGTAATTGTCCTTCAAGTGTTACAAACTGGAAAGCTGGTGAGCGCTGAGAGGGAAGTGCTGACACAGCTACAGCAGCCCAGGAGAGCTCAAAGGGCCTCACTCAGGACTTCTGTTCTTAGGGTCAGGAGATACTCGCCTTTTGACATCTGTCAGTTTCCAGGATGTTCCAGATAAGTAGTGCTCCAAGCCTATGAGGGAATGACTGAATACCTTTTGTCGTGCTCATTGCTTGGTCAACAGAAGGTCCTAGTACAGACACTGCCTTCTCCACCTTAGTTATGAATGGGTTTTTGATATGGCTGAGGGAATCTCATCACCTAATTCATTAGTCAAGACAGGGGCCTAACAAAAAGTTCTGAGATCTTGGAATGATTTGAGAAGAAAGTAGGGGGAGAATGCACCACCACAGAGGACTACCCAACATCTTCTTTTTTTCTAAGTTTATCCTTAATTTTTGCATTGTGCTGTCACCTCATCTCCTTTATGCTGATGTTGGATATAAAGTTGAGAATAGCTGAAATTTGGACTCTTTTTTATTTCTGCTGCCACCACAGAAATATCTGTGGCAATAATTCTAGGAAGAAAAAGTGTGCCATGATACTGCCATTATCATGTGTGGTGATAGTTGCCCTACACCCTATAAAGTGTGTTAGTGAGTCGCATGACAGGATGAAGCAGTCTCAGGATATGCAGTCTTGAGAGGGTTTCATCTCTCAAAAGGAATTGGTTTTAAATAGGCATGTATTTATTGGTTAAATTTGCCTACTATCTCAAATAAAAGTCTAGAGGTTTATCCATCATATCTCAATGACATTTCTGTCAACAAGTTAATTGGTGGACAGCTTCTCAATCAGATTAAATCTTTTCCATGCAAAGGTAACAGCTTTTCACTCTAAAATTAGCATTAAAATCCTTCAATGTGAGCAAACCCGTGTTTTTTCTAACTTCTTTATCAAATATGGATGAAACATTTTATTTAAACTGTGATGAAAAACCAAGAACAGCAGCAAATGTTATGAAAAAAATTCAAAATAAATAGTTTAAAAATGAATTAAGGTCTTCTAAAAGAAATTATTGTGCAATCCTAAATGATAACACACCTTATACACAGGTACAGTATGTGGAAATGCAGGTGTGGCTGCAGCGCCACGTTTGTGTCAGTCGGTGGCAGAGAGGAAAAGGTGAGGTCTTCCCCTGGTGCTCTGATCCACGTGGGCTCCCAGGATTGCTCAACAACCTGACATTATTGCTTTTCTGTTTGCTGGTTTTTTTCCTTAATGTTAATCTGAGATGTTACACTTGAGAAGTGGTGGGCGTTGGCCGAGTGGCATAGGCCCCCGCCTGTGGAGCCGGCTCCTCCTCTGAGGACGCCGGTTCGAATCCCAAGGAACTCGCTGTCACCATCCAAGCGTGCTTGGCCGTGGCAAGATGAACCTCAGGAGTAAAGGGGGTGGGGCCAGTTCTGCGCACACTGTGCCTCACCTAAAAGATCCATTGCACAGGCTTATCCCAAGATCTTCGTTTGCCAAGTCCAGCCAACAACAACAACAAAGTATGTGGAAATGCCCTCTGCATAAAATGTGAATCTTCTATTTTTCTCACTATCATAAGCAGCATCTGGTTTTGTTTCAGACAGAATAAAGGCTCCTTTTTGAGATTCCCTGTGGTGTACAGAAAATGATTACCAATCAAATGACCGGGTAAAATGGGTACAGAGAACATCTTTTACAATTTTGTAAGATTTCTGTCTTAATGGTGCATTTTTTTCAAACTCTACTAAAGAAATGCTTTTGTATCTCCAGCTGCTTATCATTACAGAGATGCTAATGTTGTCAGCTTTCTTGCCTATTTACATCAAGCTGAATCCGCTATACTCTATCATGAATGTGTTCTGCCTTGATAAACTTCTAGATATTCTTCAGTTCTTTTCAGACATAGAAAAACAGCTGTATGCAAGTTCTGACATTCTTTCACTCTTATGAGACATATATAAAGTACTGTTTTTATGTAAATAATTTCAGGTTAAATCTAAGGAAGCCTTTTGGTTTCATTTGTTTTGTTTGGTTGGTTTTGTTTCAGGTTTTACTTTGTTTGGTTTGGGGTTTTTTCTGCTGTACAAAGCCCTTCTGTTACAAGACGCCAAGACTCCCTCTTTATTCTGTGAAAAAGAACTTGAAAGCCACCAGCACCAAAATTGCTCTACAATTTCTGATGTTCAAAATACATCACTTTCTTCTCCTTCCTCCCCTCTGTTCTTTCTCCCTTCACTGCCAAATAGCAGTGACTACTGCCCTGTATTTGTCTTCAGAAAGCTTCCCAGAGTCTAGCAGTGGGGAAAAAAAAAGAAAAAAAATCATTATTTGTTTGTAAATGAAAAAATTCCCACTTCATTTTCATTTAAGTTTAGATCTTGGTCAGGGTCAGATTCACATGCTAGCTGTAATATCTACATTCTGACCTTTATACTATAGCATAGATGGTAGAAAGCAAAATTATGAATAACAGCATGTGGAAGGTATGGTTTGCCATGCATGCATGAATTTTCCAAAATAAAAAGCAAAGCATAGCAAGTACAATAGCAGAAAATCAAGCAAGAAATCTATTTGCATTGGAGAAATGAATTGTAGAAGATCTAAGAATCATCTCTTGCTAATTTTCTAGGCAGTTCTACAACAATTAATTCACTGTGTTTAGTTGTATAGGTAAAAAACAGATGAAAGACCTCATCTCTAGGTGGCATACCTTATTGTATTCAGTAAGTTAATGTAATAAATTGATAACAGAATTAATGGATCAGAGACTTACAAGGCAAAACAAGAAAAGACTGCTCAAAGCAGGTTAGGTCTTCCTGGAAAGCATGAGTTCAATTTCAAATGCGTAATTTAACCTGGATACTGTTACTTTGTGGGCCTAAACAGAAACAATTAAACATCAAGTTTCTTAAAATTAAGCAGCGTTCTTGCTGAAGTTAATTGGTCACAATGGTTGTGGCCATAACGGTAATAATCAGATAGCTAAATCTAAATAAAATTAATGATCTAATAAGTAATAAAACCAGGGTCTCTTTAAAACCAACTCATACACAAATATAGGGAAAAAGCTACAAATTCCCCGTACTGATATTTCCATTCCTCAAGACTTACTCAAGCCTGGTTATCTCTCTGGTTTACCTAGTTAATCTTGCATCTACATAAAGGCTCCTTTATGTTATATAGAACAATTTTCCTTACTATTTCTCTGAATGTCACTTTCCCAGTGGCACATAGATCTTGAAAAATTCAGGGCATAAGAGACAAAGTGAAAGTCATTGGTCTTCACAGCATGAAAAATTTCTAATGCAGAATCTGTTGATCTTGAGAAAACCTCAGTGTTCATGTTTTCATTTTCTTATTTTTACATGGGGTTTTGGTTAGTAAACCACTTGACTACATTTCTTTGCATTTGGAGGAATTTAGATGGACCCAATGAGACAGATTAGATAGCAGAGCATTTTGTATATATTCAATGACAGCATTTATTTTATATTCTTAGCAACCAGTTGACGTGCTTGAAGAGTTTTTCTGAATGATTAAACATAATAATTTACATATTTGCATAGCTAAAAATATTGAAATGACACAACTTAGAACAAAAGAGGATTATAAACAAGATTTTAATTTTGTTATTATTCCAATATATTTCCATTTCATATTATTGGACAGTGTCATAATCTCTGGAATGGGAATCTTAACCTAACGCCAATTTGAACTGATAAATCCACATTTTACAGGACATTTAATTTTGTATCAAAGTGCACACATCTGGAAGGAAATGGTGAATACTTAGCTGTGATCCAAATCACTACAGTCATGGCTAGACTGCTTCTCAGGAACATTGCAATGTGCTTACTCAGCCTCTGCTTCTGTGCATGGATCTCATTAGTGTGCTGGTGCCCATGATGTAAATGCACATAGTGGTAAATCTCTGTTTACATGGCATTGCACTTAAGTGTCATAGATAAAAAGGGTTTTTGTCATGGATTTTATGTTAGTTTACCATTCTGATGTTACTACCAACTTTTGCTAGCTTATTACTCATGTTTTGGTTTCAGAAAGATCATGACAACTAGAGAACTATGCTCTGAATATCTTTGTGATGCAATATACTTCTTATTCGGTTTTGCAGGAACATCTCTTCTGAACATAAATCATGTTGAAAAAGGGTTTGTTTTGTACGCAAAGATTTGCAAGGGTTATATGAACTTGCTTTGTGCTTGCTAGCAAGACTAAAAGGCCCACTCTTTTTCTGCATCAGTTCTGAATGTTCCTGAATTATAAGCTCTGCCAGCTTTTTATGTATCAACTACCGTTGACTTGTTCATATTTTCTGTTTTGAGATTTAATGCAATGAATGCACATTCATAAATTCACATTCTCTGAGATACTTACTGGATGTTATTTTAAAGACAACAGTCCAGAGAAAATTACTAATGTAGCCATCTTACACTAGGAATATTGATACAAAATTGATTTAAAAAATTGACTTGAATATAAGTGGTTTATAGTTTCTATGCATTAGCCACTGTCAGCATAAGTAAAGGATCTTGAGATACTTAAAAATACATTATATCAATATAGCATATGATCAAAACTATAAACAGAGTTAAAGAAAGGGGGAAAAATCCTTTATTATACAGCTTTATATAGAAACAGAGTACTTTGGTTGATACTTATCCTAGCAACATATTGTCATAAAGGATAATATGCTTTTCTCCAATGTATAAAAAAAGTTGTAGTATAAAGGCAACTGCAGTTTTTTGCAGTAATTTGCAGTTGCTGCAAATAGATTAAAGGAGAGAGAACTTCTAAGAAAATAGCCTCAAAGTGAGGAAAGGGGTAAAAATTTGGTTATGCCATCTTTAAGGCCTCTGTTTCTGGATATTATATCTCCAGATGGGCAACCTCTGCTAGGAGCTTAGTGGAAAAATAGCAGAAGTAGTTCTTCTTAAGTGTATAGGGGTTTTTGCATACTCCTTCCTTCATTTGAGATCTTTTTTTCCGTAGTTAAGGCAAACACTGCTGAGACGTACTTCGAGAAAACTTGGAAGTAGAACACAGCACTCTTTAAGAAAACTGCATTTCATTGACAATCTCAAGTAAATCAAGGTCTTGTTTTGCTCATTGATGAGCAGAAAGGCTAAGTATTTCTACCTGTAGACTGCAAGGACACACTTCAGCTGTGGGTGGTGGCAGAGATGTTCTGAAAATGCAGAAATGGGGACCTGCACCACCAGATTTATAATTTTCCTTGAACTTTTCTGGTCACCCACTGAAGATGAATAAGGTAGCTATCAATAAAATGCAGATAATTCCTGCCCTTTAACTTAACTGCAATGGTTTCAGCTGGAAAGCTGACTGATGATGACAAAGGCATCTTCTAAAATTGAGTTGAAGGAATATGATCAGATGTTCAATTTAGCTTTTTATTCCAAAATACAGCAAAAATATGCATTTATTTTGGTTTATGTTACAGTGAAATTTAGTTCTCTTTCCTAAAAGTAGAGGGGAAATAAAATTTAAGGTAATTCTTCAATCTAGCTTATAAACTCGTATTTGTTCTTTCGGTGTTCTCTAACATCTTAACTCACACATGGCATCCATGAAAAATTGAGAACAGCTACTCTCTAGATGGCTAGCATGTTGTTGACTCAGTAGCACTACTGATAATAAACTTGGCATTGTCTCTATTTCAGTCTGCACTATTCTGAAAGTCCATAGAGTCATCTTTCTATTTCATTGACAGGAAAGAAAACCTAAGGCAAACCTGTTCATAACTTGTTGTTTAGCTAGCTAAAACTAGGTTGCTAAGATGGGAAGTATAGTTTTAAGATCTTGAAAAGTGAATAGCATATTGAAATATTTCTATTCTTCTATACATACCTTGGACACCTAATAAGAGACTTGATTTTCATAGGTGAGGTGCCAGTATTTTATTTATTATTTTATTTTATTTTTTAATATGTCTGAAGTAAAACACTAAAGAACAGAAGTACTGCCATATGCCTAGTGCCCTTAAAAGAAAAACCTTGATCTATAACATCCTGTTTGGGATGGCACCATTTCCCCTCCTTTCTTTAAAAATTTGTACCTACAGCTGCCTTTGAAATCTGCTTTCTCTTATACCTTCAGGTTGGATTCAGGGGAGTGCACATGTTTATACTGTCATTTTTGACCAAAGGACAATACAGCCATGATCTTTTCAGGATTCATAGATGCTACAAAGCATTGCAACCATGTTGAAAATGAGTCTCCATCCTCCTCCTTTTGTACCATCTGTCTCTGAAAATACCTGGTTTTGACATTTTCCAGTTAATTCACTTGTTGGTACTATTTCTTTGTTCCTCTTCAATTTTGAAGACATTGGGTAGTCTTTTCTCTCCAGGCTTAATTTGGACAAGTTGGACAGTACTTCTTGCTTTTGGCTTGAAGATATGCAAGGTTGTCTCAGAGCAGGCTAGAATGTAATCAGCTAAATGATAACTTCTGGGAGTAAAGATCCTGGATCATAGAATAATTTCTATTCCCAACCAATTAGCTGTTCACTTATTCCTGTTTCTACCTGCCAGACTTGTGCAAGTCAGCTGGCAGCACTTCAGTATACCTAGGGTTTGAGAAATCCAGAAATTTAGTTAAAAGAACAATATAGCCTGAGGGAAATGACCAAACTCAGTTTATAGGCTTTCACTCACTGCAATTTAGCTAGTCTGGCATGAAACACCACTTAACAATATTTACATCCCCTCAGTTCTCATAATTAGAAATGTAGTTGTCAAAACCAAGTTCAACTTTTTGGGACCAGACCAAAGACAGAAATTCATGAACATTAGGCTTACATTAAGTTTTCAGTTCATAGAGGCATATATATATGTGTGCACCTGAGAATATATGGTCACATTTTTGAAACCATGCCAGGCACAGTTCCAGAGACAGGATGCTTACCCATATATTTTCAAAGTCTTTCTGCTCTGACTAAACCTCCTTTTCTTTCTGATTGCTCCACGAATTCTCCTGCCTTCCATCTGCTTGCATGAAAATCCTTGTGATTTAAATTTTTTTTCTTAGAAGGCAATGTGAATAACTATGATTAAGCAGCCTTTCTGTATTTGGTAGCAGAATCCTCATTGGAATGTCAATATTTAGAACTATGGTGTTAGAGTTCCCTATTTGCTCATTTAAGAATAAAAAGTATATGTTTAATTAATTAAAAACAAATTTAAAAATATATGAGCTTGGCATTGATGAAGTCACTAACACAAAAGATTGCATGTTGGGTTACCCCTGGACATAGGTAATATTCACTCTTGCAGCACACCTACTGTTCTATCTCCCAGAAAATATGTAACAGATTTGATGTATTTTAAAGAGAAATATTTTATACCTCCTTTTGGTGTGCCTTTTTTTTTTTTTT
>VXAU01001452.1:16064-32636 GCA_013399695.1 Formicarius rufipectus | reverse complement strand
TTTTTTTTTTACCCACTCATGTGATATTCTTCTCTGTAAATTGTTAGCAAATTGCTTTTCTTATAGTGCAGAGACTTTGGAATTAATTTCCAGTCATGGAAGGAATTTTTCCTATATGCAGCAAACTTAAAGGTTTTTCCTCCTCACTCCTTTCAGGGACATGGTATTCTCTTATGATGAGATTAAATGAATGAATAAAAAAAGCACCAAAACAATCTTCAATTTCTTTACTTTAGAGTGTTTAAGTTAGAATCATGTACTTTTGTGTAAATTAGAACACAATCTAATTGTAACTACTATGTAATAGCAACAAAAAATGAACTACTATTCTCATTATTTGTAGTATTAGTTTCATATCCATGGTCTCATTCTTTCAGTATTTGGGTTCCATGGAAACAGAGCTGTGACCCCAGAATTTTTTTGACAGAGACCTTATCTCCTGCTTGCAGGCACTAAATATCTTAAAGCGGAAGCATCTGCAGTCCTTGTCATGTGATATTAGCGGTAGGTTCCTTACAAATACAGGCATATGTTCAGACCTGCTGGCTGTACAAATTTCTCTACCTATTGTTCTCAGACTTCTGCATGTGGCTCCAGGGAAAAGGCAGCAGCCCTGAAAACTAAGTTATTCCTTTTCCTTCAGATTATTTGCCCTTTCCTTTTATTCTTCTTCACAATAACTGGCTGCTTCCAATCTTTATTACTGTATGTAACAAGGAATTTGTTCTCCTCCTGAATGCAAGGACATGATGTTTTTACTTCATCTCTCAGCAAAAGGTTAAGAACCCTGGCAAAGTGAGGGCAAAGGGTTACACATGACTACCAAACGTCAAGCAGCTAAGACCTATTGCCTTTGCATTTCCCTGATCTTTTGTTCCCTCTTTCTCCCTTCATCTTCAATCTGACTGCATATGAAGTTCTCATATATGTGATCTTCAGAGGCTTGTGAGAAATACAAAGAAAGTTCATCTCCAGTATTACTGTAAATCAGAAAAGTCATCAAAAGATTAAAAAATAAAGCCACAACTGGATCTTTAGACTGCTAATGAGTAAGTATTATGGTCTCTGAAGAGGAACTGAGAGACAGATTTCTTGGATTGCGATGAGGACCAACTATAATATGATTAGGGAAGGAAAACATGAAAATGTGCAGATAAAAACTAGATCATTTGAGGAAATGTCATATATGTGAAACAAGGAGATTAAAAGTCATAGGTTGAATTAATGCAGGGCTAGAACAAATGTTTAATAATTTGGAAGAGAATAGAATTAGACTGTCTTTTTTTCTGAAACAAACTTTGAGCCCTATTACCAATCACAAATTAGCTTGTCCTATACATTTTTTCCCAGAAAATTGTAAGTCATAACCACCTACATATTACCTAATTGAATATAAAATAAGCACTTGTAGCAAGTCTTTCTGAGCTCATGAATCTACTACTAGAGAATCTTTACGTACAAAGTGCCACTCAGTTACCAAGAGACCTGAATGGGGTTTTGATTCATCTAGGGCTAAGTGCAGAGTAGGCACACATATGCAAAACAAGTATATGTATATTTTTAGCACTTTGAAGCTATTGCTTACTACCTATGAGCTTGGCCTATTTTTTTTTTTAAATTTATTTATTTATTTTTTTTACCAAAGGCATGTGACTGTTTTTACTGGCACAGTTATCCTGTAGTTATGCATAGAAGAAAAATGCTCTCTTTTTCTTTTATAACTGCAACTGTGTGATGTAGTATTTTTGTGACTTCATTACTTCTTGAACTTCGAACATTTTAGAGTTCTAGATATGTATCTCTTTGAATGGTAAAATCAATAGATTTATCCTTGTATGTCATTCAGCTCTTTCCTTTTTGCTTTCCACTTGAAAACTTGTCCAACCTGGAAGCTCTTACCATAGCTTTCACATTTCAAAGTAATACATTTTAATTTGTTACCAAGCAAGTTTTCCATGAGGTGCTTAGTTTTGTACCACTTACAGAGTTGTTCCACTTCGATATCTAGAAACCAAATGAAAATGGAGCACAGAGAAGTTGTAATGGAAGAGATTTGAAGTTCTCCTGTGTGAACTCACACAATTAGAGAATAAAAGTTCCCACCTTGTTCCTAATAAAGAGAGGGCTGTATTGTGCTTAAATTAAAGTACAAACAGCCTTTTACAGCAGTCAAACCTTGATTGATATATCACTCCACTAAACTGGCAGAAAGCAAAAAAGACCTGAAAGTGCTGCTGAACATTCTCACTTGTCTGTGCCAGCCAAAGGTCATTTCCCTCCTCAAATTTTTTGCCAGAAGCTGCAATTCTTTAACTTATTATTTACAGTTTGATTTAGAAGTACATTTTCACAATTTATTTATATAGCACATCAAGTTTTAAATTAACATCCACCCAAATTAAAAGTTTCGTCTCTAATGCGCCAGTCATATGACTAATTTATTTGGTTTGTCACTGACTTATGAATTATACAAATTATTTTTAAGCTATGAAGCTGATTTGGATCCATAGTTCATATTTCAAACATAGATAATATTATTAATAACAGTATTTAAATAATTGTTATTTTATTAATAACAATTAGCAGTTAATGAACACACCATTGAAAGCATGGTTTTCCCCTAGAAAAATATTGAAACACAGAGTTATTTACAAATATTTCTATCTATAGTCCTAGTCCTATTTTAAAACGCAGATGTTCTTTTGCCTACTAAAATGGATTCTGCTCTTTTGTTTTTGGAGATATGTGGGAGGATAAAAGTGGGAAGACGATAATGCTTGAGATTCATAGTGCCATCCAGAGAATCTATGTTGTCTTTTTTTGTTACTTCTTCTGAGTCTGCCTGAACAATAATGAAAGCATATCAGTCAGTATTTTGGATGGCTAGAGTTGGGATGTCATATCTCAATTATCTCCCCACTTCATCTGTGTGAGAATAACTACTTCAGATCAAGTATAAACAAGGCATGTAAGGATAATAAATACAAAACTACTCTCAAAGATATATCCCCCTCTTACCAAATTGACATTGATGTAAAGTTTTTCTAATAGAAATAATTTGATTTTTTTTTCAGATTTGATTAAAGTTCCTAAATAGGTTTCAAGCCTTATTAGGTGAGAGAGACATACTGAGTAAGTCAGAATTCCATAACAAAACAGTCTGAAAATTAAATAGTCACTAAAGACAACTAATATGTGCTTTAAGGTTTTTAAGGTTTCTCTTTTATGGAAAGAAATAACCATAATACAACAGCTTCCTTCATTCCAAATAGTTTTGTATGAGGAAACAGTGATCATATCTTCTCTGCAAAGTTTACATAAGATAAATGAACATTTGAATGCTTGTGCTATATGTGTTATACAGTGCCTGGTGATGCTTAATGCAGGAATTTGTGTGCCCATAAAAACCAAAACCCAACAACAATAACAACAAAACCAACAACAACAACACATTGCTTTTAAAAACTTCAGCAATGTGATCCCACAAAGCTGGAAGTATCCCATACTGTAGTGAGTTAATGAGAACTTACGGATTTGTTAAGCCAAGCAACAGTCAAATCAAATGTAAATCCCAAATCCCTTCTGAAGGTAGCATAGAATTACATATTGCTGTAGCAAGATAATGATATTTTGATATTTGTCCAAGAGCTTTGGATTGCCTCTCTGAAAACGTCATTCTTCTGTCCAATACTAGGTGTTGCTTTTATGTGAAGTAGATCACTTTTTTCTTTTTTTTTTTTTTCCCTCCCCTCAAATTCCACTGAGATATAGCATATTATTGTATCAGAATATTCCCTGCCCATGACTGGGGGGTTGGAACTTAAGGTTCTCTAAGGTTACACCCTACCCAAACTATTCAATGATTCTGTAATATATGCTAACAAAATCAAGTTTCAAGGCATTTGATTATAATACATTTATACATCACCCAGCTGAGCTAAAAGCTACATGCAATGAGGTGAAAAAGGAACACCAGAGAACATGACTGTATTAATGTTGGTTTATTAAGAGGACAAAGTGAAGAACAGGCTGCCTGAGGGAAAGCTTTACACAGACAGATACAGACGCACATAAAAACTTCCTGTTAATTGCTGGTGACTTGGCAGAGTTGAGACTACAGTTTCACTGTTCTTTATTATTCTCAAAACGTTGCAGTCTCAGTCTGCCAAATTATATTCTTGGTTATGAGTTTCTGTGTACCATTTTGCCTCTTATTCAGTGCAAGTTATTCCTAATTTACACTACTGTAGAAGACTCTATGAATTCAGTTGGATTTATAACTTTTACCTTTCCCCTAGTGACTGAGATGCACTTTCAATGCCTAGGCAGCAGAATAAGTCATGCAGTATAAGTTAAAGGACATCTGAGTCATACTCTTAATGATTTAGAGAGATGTAAAGTCTGCGTAGCCTTTTCCTGCTACTGTTTTTCTTATTTCCCTTATTAAACATACAAGAGATGTCACAAAATCTATTTACTTGAGTTTTAGATTCTAGCCCTTTAAAGCTTCTAAGTCATTCAACCAGAAGTGATTTCCTTCTGCATGCATGAAGTTTTCTCACTAGAATTACTTTTCTGGAGGTATAAAATTCCATGACTGACTTGATCTTGAATTGTCTATCTCTTCGGCAAAATTTCTTCTGAAAGAAATTTATTTGGCCAACAAGGTACAGAAGTTTATGCCCCTACACACTGCTCTTGCTTCTCTTCCTGCCATTGTTACTGACCTCAAATCCCAAAGACGAAGGTAAACTTGAAAAATTGCATGAACTGCCTAGCACATACTATAGCTTGCAGATGCATGGTGTCAAACTCTCATATCATTTGTTCTTCCAATAAAAGCTACTAGGTGTTTTAGTGGTGTAATGGGAGAACAGAAGGGAAAACAAAAGTGTTTTGGGAAATTGTACATAGAAGTTATTAGGTGTCGGGATAGGCACCTGTCAGAGACTGCCAAGAGAATAATGTTTGTCCATGGATGAAACTGTCTGCTGCTGCCACAACCACCTCCTGTATATCCCTTGCCATAAAGCTGCTGTTTCTGCAAGTTTTTATACTGTTTAAATGTTATAGTTAAGACAAAAAGCTGTATTAGATAGGTAATTAATACCATTCTATTACTTCTGTACGTCCAACTGTTCTGCTTGGTTCTGGAAACACCGGTTACAGCCCCCTGATTGGTTGATGTACCCCAAAACCTCACTGATTCGCCGGTGAGGCAATGCAGCTCCACCCTGTAATGCTAAACCATCCCCAGTTCTTCCTTATAAGTTATAAACCCTCCTACCCTTTTCCTTTTGTGTCGTGTTCCGCCCCTGACTCCATGCAAGTTCTAGAACCCTCCGCCTGAACCCTATAAGTATCCCATGCTCTCCTTAATAAAGTGTTCATGCTCGTTCACACCCTCCCCACGTGGACCGTGCCCTCTTTCCCTTTCAGACCGCGACATATGGCGCCCAACCACATGGAGCCTTAGCTTGGGCTGATATTCAGTCTGTGCCAGGAAACCCACAGGGGCCTCACCTGCCAGGCCCTGGCCACAGCTGCAGGGACGACGGTTCCCCCCGTGACCCCGAGTTTCGACACGTGAGCCCAGTTCGGACGGACCAGGACACGCCCTTTGGACAGCACTCAGATGGATCGAAGGTGAACGCGGGATAGAGATCTCCTTTCCTCAAAACCCCATGACTGCCCTGAAATCCACATTTATACCCCGGTTTTGGTAATAAGAATCTGCGATATGGGGTCAGTAGACTCTAAAATCGTGAAAAAGAACTACCATCCCATCGAAAAAAAATCTTTAAGTCCTAGCAGAGTGGATAACAAACCATCTAAACGCCATAAAAATTCCTATATCTCGTGACGGATGGACCAAAATACAGCTTGCCTTACGGGCAGCCACAACTCTGGCAGCATGGACTCCGGGACTCCAGCAGCCCCTGAAACCCCCGAAAGAGTATCCTTTGGGACCTCTCCTGCCCCCCTCTGGTAACAGCACCTCTGATGGCTCCGGCCACAGTGTGGGGACACAGGCCGCGTTCTGCCGCCAGCTCTGCCCCTGCCACCGCCGCGGGGGGGGGATTGTGCCACCGCCGGGACCGCGGGGGCTTCTCTCCCCACCGGGACTGCTGCTTCCCCCGGCGCTGAGACTGCCACGGCGGCGGCACCCCCCGGCCCCGGCGGGAAGAGAGTGTCCCACCGCTGAGACTGCGGTGGGGAGGGGGTGTCCCGCTGCCGAGACCGCGGCGGGATGGAGTCGTCCCCCTGCCGGGCCGGTTTCTCCCCCCACCAGGCCGGTTTCTCCTGTCATCGGGACCGCGGCAGAGCTGGGTCATTCCCCCGCCGGGATGGCAGCGCCAGTTTTTTCCACAGAAGCAGTGAGTTTCCCCCCACCTCCTCCACCACAGCAGCTTTTCCCGCGGCGGGAAGTTTTCCCGCCAAACCGGGCTTTCCCGTCTCCATTGTAACAGCTTTTCCCGCTGAAACCGTAGGGTTTCCCCCCACCTCCTCCACCACTAAGTTTTTCCCGACGACCAAGTTGTTCCCGCCCCTTCACCATCTCATCCCCGGGAAGGGGGAGGAGAACACTGGGCTGTTCCCCCTCCCACTAAACCTTTCCACGGCACGCCCACAGCTCACAGGATAACCGCGCCCACCACTGGGCGGGCCCCAGGTGAGGTCACCGGCCTGACTCCACCTGCCTGTAGGGGTGGCGCCCATGGCCCGCCCGGCCTGGGTGTAAAAGACAGACCCCGGGCTGGCGCCGCTCAGGGACCGGAGCCTCCCCCCAAACCCTCCAGCCTTTCCAAGTCCCATGCCCCCCAAGCCCTAAGCTATAACACCAGCCAGGGGGAGGCATTCAACCAAGAGCCACTGAGAAACCACACTGCACCCGGCTGCCCCTTACTCCACTCACTGCCTCAGCACCCACTGCCGGCAGCACAGCCACCCATACCGAGCACAGCCAAACCATCTACCAGCTGCTTTCCCCCACTGTCTCTCAGTAATCCCTCTTCGCTTCTGGCAGCGGCTCTGCCTTTGATAGTCGGTGGCAGGCAGCGAAGAGGGAAGCGGAGACAGCCAGGGATTTGGGAATGCTTGCCTCCTTCTCTGTGTTTTGTGACCGGGGTCAGCCCACTGTCTGGGAGTCACTTCAGTACACAGTATGAGAGACATCGGGAAAGCTGCCCAAGAGTGCAAGGTGTCAGCACACTTTACTATAGAGCTTTTAAAATGCTTTTTTGCTGCCTGTGTTTTAACCCCTTAGAACAAGGTAGTACTAGATAGCCTTTTGGGTGGTCTGCAGGTGTCCATGTGGGAAAATGAGTGGAATGCTGCAACCCGTGCACCTCCATGGATGAAATCATTAACTCTTTCTTATGACTGACATTTTACAGAGCCTCACATACAAGCAAGGCTACCATTGCAGCAGCTCAACACTGAAGAAACACCGTGCCTTAGAAGCCCTCCAGGCATGTGGCAAAGTCACCAAGTTTGCTGAAAGACTGCAAGAGTCCATCAACAGACAAGAACACCTCTCAGACTCTCAGAACAACATCCTCAATAGGCTGTTGCCCTCAGACCACTTAAAGATCTACCACCACTGGAGTCCAGCAAGAACTTGCCGAGAAGGCAATAGAACAGCTTCTCCATACAGTCCAAAATAAACTCTCTCCAGAACATAGCACAGGACTTTAAAGCCAGCAACCCCACAAATGAACTCCTTGACTGGTTTCCAAACCTGAATATCTCCCTGAGTTTAAAACAGTTTATCATTTTAGTCATGGAGATCTCCATTGTTTTGTTGATTTTATTCATTGTCTGTTGTCTCCTTAGTTGTATTAAGTTTTATGTTTAAGTCAATTTCAATTAATGCCATTTTTAATGTATTCAGAAAAGAGGGTATGTTGGGATAGGCACCTGTCAGAGACTGCCAAAAGAATAATGTTTGTCCATGGATGAAACTGTTTGCTGCTGCCACAACCACCTCCTGTATATCCCTTGCCATAAAGCTGCTGTTTCTGCAAGTTTTTATACTGTTTAAATGTTATAGTTAAGACAAAAAGTTGTATTAGATAGGTAGTTAATACCATTCTATTACTTCTGTATGTCCAAATGTTCTGCTTAGTTCTGGAAACACCGGTTACAGCCCCCTGATTGGTTGATGTACCCCAAAACCTCATTGGCTCGCCGGTGGAGCATTGCAGCTCCACTCTATAAAGCTAACCCATCCCCAGTTCTTCCTTATAAGTTATAAATCCTCCTACCCTTTTCCTTTTGTGTTGTGGTCCGCCCCTGACTTCATCCAAGTTCTAGAACCCTCCGCCTGAACCCTGTAAGCATCCCATGCTCTCCTTAATAAATTGTTCACGCCCGTTCACACCCTCCCCACGTGGACCGTGCCCTCTTTCCCTTTTGGACCGCGACAATTAGGGATTTCTTATTTTGAGCTAGACTACAGAGTCTATGGTATATTATGTTGCAACTGATTTTGATAAGCATTATAGATACAGTATGCTTTTAAGGTCAGCTCCTTAATTATGTATGCATCTTGAAAGTCTTTGAGTCATTAGCTGTTGAGGCACACAGTGATAGCAGTAACAGCTATAGTAAGTTCTAGAAGACAAGCACTAGAACAAGCTGAACTGGAGGTTCCAGGAGTCAGGTAAACCCATATAAGAGGTGAAAGACCCACGAAGAACAGGCTGCTCTCTGAGGCTGATGTGATGCAGGTGTCACCAGGTGCAATTGCAGGAGATTGCAAGAGACGAGGTGAACAGCAGGCAAACAGGAACTGGTGTCTGAAAGAGATACCCAGACCCTCAGCTGTAGAAAACTTCAGAATCTGGAAGTTCCCCTGTGGCTTGAAGGCACAGGTGGGTGCCATGGGTCCAAGTGTATCCAGATAGATAAGCTTTTTGAGCAGGCTGCCCTGTTGTATGAAGAGCTCACCAGGTGGCATACTACCTATGAATCTGAGCAGATTGATACATGGTTTTATGCACTGATCCAGGCAGTGCAACAGTCTTGCCTTAAGTCCTTGGAAGTAGAAAGCAATTTAACTTCACAGCTTGAGCTGACAGGCTTGGTTGATTCACAAAACAAAGAAAACTGGATCTTGTCTCTGCTTAGAGCAGAAGGAAATGTTTCTTGCCTTTGCTCCAGTGCATCCCTGTGTAACAGGTATGATGCTCTGGGGCTGGAAGGAGAAGACTCCATGATAAGTAATCAAGACCAAGAACAAGGCAATGCTCCAAATCTAGTACAATAAACCACCCATATTAGAACTAGTGTCACAAAGAAAGCACAAAAAGTGTTAGTTATTAGAAACTCCTTACTGAGAAGCACAGAAGGACCCATTTACCATACAGATAACTTCACTAGAGAGGTTTGCTTCTTACCGGGGGGCACATGTTCATAATGTGATAAAGAGGCTACCAAGCCTGGTAAAACCAGAGTACTACCATCCCGTCCTACTCTTTCATATCAAATAAGGTAAGGCTGCAATGATGAGATGGCAAAATACCAAAAGGGACTTGGTATTTGGAAAGTTGTATGCCGATCCTGCGTCCTCCTAGGTGGAGACTGTGACCCAGAAAGAAGCAGGTAAACGGATCAGATGAATGACTGGCTCTGTGACTGTTGCCATACTCGGTTTTGGGTTCTACGATTTTGGATGCACATTTCAGAGACCAAGTATGTTGATATGGATGGGACACACTTGCCCAAATTGGTTAAGGGTGTTCTAGAAAGCAAGCTGGCAAGACTTACTTGCAGCATTTTAAACTAGATTCAGTGCAGGAAAAGGAAGTACTTCTGTGTATCAGAGAGGAACCTGGAAATCCCAACAGTTTAGGAAGCAGCAGGGAAATGCCTGTAAACGGTCCCAGAGAAATTAAGGTGGATTCATTTCAAGAGGTGAAGAGATTGATAGCCCAGCTCAGTGCCTCTACACTGATGAGAGCAGCATGGGTAAGAAGCAAGAGGAAACCATGGTGCAACTGAAAAACTATAACCTAACTGCTGTCATGGAAGCTTTGTGGGTTGGATCACACAACTGGAGCACTGCAGTCAAGGAGTACAAGCTTCTCAGAAGAGAGAGGCTGGGAAGGAGGGACGGATGTAAATATCCTGCATAGATGTGAGGTGGCCCATTTTTGAGATTTAAAAGGCTAAAAACTACTAGCAATATAATTTTCTTCCTCCAAAAACTGTTAATTAATAAAACTTTGGCCTTCAAGAAATGTTTTTATCCATGCCTTAACAACTACCTCTTTGTTGTTTTCCTTCACTATTTAGAAAGAAATGGGTATCCTGAGGAAAAATGTAAAAGGTTAATAAGTCTTCAGGCCACATTCATCATTTTTTAGGGAACTGATCTACTCTCACAGTGTGCAAGAAGTAGGCTTTGTTTCCTCAGCCTTATACACTCTGCAACTTCACCCCCACCCCACCAAAAAACAGACTGTTGTAAGGCCTTTTATTATTTAGAAGAGTATATGTAGTTCTTTAAGAAGTTGTTATATATTTGAAGGAGAAAGAAGATTGACTGGAGAAAGGAATAAAAAAATCAATGAGTTAGATGACTGATGGACTCTTTTGCTTTACTAAATTACTTTTTTTCCTCTGTTAATATCTTTTTATCAGAACCTATCGTTATGTAGGAAACAATCAAATAGCCTTTCTAGAACCGATGAAAATGTTTGTGATCTTGGATTGTATTGCCTTGATCTTCCTTTAACCTGGTAATGGGGATTAAGATTATCCAGTGTTATTACTTTTCTCAAAGAGAAGAATAATAAAGATAATATGTAAATTTATATTAATTGCTTGCTCAGGCAGTTGCACCAAGCATGGATGCACTTTCTCCTTCACTTCATAATACTGTGGAATTTGTTTTTTTGTCCTGTGGAAATGGAACTCCCTTGAAAAATAACACAATTTGTAAAGCATACTGTTAAAAGTAGAATTTACACAACTTTATTCATGACAGCCAATTAAAGAAGCCTTCTGCATGTTAAGAGTTTAAAAATTACTTCCTAAATAGTGAAGGAGATGGAATTCCTGGTTTAAATTTGACTTAAAATACATGGTTAGTATATANAACCAACAACCCCCCAAAAAGTAACAAACAAACAAAGACCAAAAAGAAACAAACAACCCCCCCTGAAACACTACAATGAAAAAAGCTAAAATGTTGAATATATACAAAATTATCTAAAAGGTAAAGTTTTTTAAAAGACAAAATTAGGAATTAAGGTAAATCATAAATGTATTGTGGATTTATTCCTAAGTTTGTTAATTTGTTGCCTAGCACTACGAACATACAACAAATGCCACCGTTCTTATGTGAAGAAACTGGAAGAAAATATATCTTCCTGTTAGAGCCAAACCTAACTCTACCTAAAACAATCTGAAAATTGCCGGTTGGCCAAGAAACTATAACAGTTATTAGGCACAGGAACACAGAAAAATAGTGATGTAGATTTCGGTTTGGCCAGGTACAAACTATACTCAGCTGGCTTTTTCACAAGGGGCAACAGACACTCAGGGTATCTCCAGTACACTTGGCTTCTTATAAAAAAGGTGAGGCATGAACTCTCAAGTGGATACAATTTTTTTTTCCCCCTAAGAAGCATATTGAAGAAGAACAAAGTACAATGGCTTGTTTGTGCACCTCAAAAAGTCTGAAGGCACAGTGCAATATTATAGCTAAAATTACTGTTAATATTGCTTTAGTTGTACTATTGGGTTTTCAGCTTTATGGAATCACATAATCTGGTAGATACTCTTCTTTTTTGCTGGACATTGCTAACCAGTTATCACAGGTGGGATGAAACATGCAAGGCTTATAAGCCAGAGTAGAAAGCAGTTTCCATAAATTGAATGTAAATCATCATTCAGTAGTAGGAGTACTTCTGAGACCTTTATTTTTATTTCCTATTAGTTAATCTTCTTCTTGCTATTATTACAAGAACTGTATGTATTCAAAACTTATTCCTGCACAGAAAACTGTGCTATAGGGTTTTCTCTATTGTAACTGACTGCTATGTAACAGGTCCCTGACTGTTTAATGATACACTTGCACTATCAAAAATTATCCATGGCTGAACAGGTTATAAAGTCAGGAAACAGCTGGCATTCAGTCTTAGTCACTAGGGAACAGCCAGGAAAGAAGTGATTTCAGTGAGGTCAGCTCTTTGAATATTTGGCATTTCCAGGAAAACAAGCAAAAAAGCAAACAAACCACTGTGCTTTGAGCAATGAGATTGTTTAAAAGTCTTGTTTTCATTTAAGGTGAGAAAAACAAACAAACAAACAACAAACAAACATAAAAAAGGAAGAGAAGCAGTTACTTACACAGAGAAAATGCTCATCACATTTTCAAAAGCTAGTGGGCTTTATCCTCCCCTTGATGCTTTCTTTTTAAAATCATAATGGTTTATAGAAGTTACATTAGAATTTCTGAATCCTTGAGCTAAATCAGTCTATACAGCTTATCAATAATCCAAAGCCTAAATTAAACTAAACCAGAGACATCCAGTTTCCAGAAGTGTTCTAAGTTAATCTAATTCCTAGGAGTCTTCTAAATGGCAGTTTTTTCCTCCTTCTCTCTCCCCTAATCATAACTGACCTTCAGGAACTGCTGAGCTCCTTGCAGAAACTGTAAAAGGATAGGTCATTGCTCATGGGATACATTCCAAGGCAGGAGAGAACAAGGCTAATACATCAGAGTAATTTAGCATCAGACTATTTGGTTTAGTACTTGCTCATGTGTGGCTGCTTGTTGATATGCTAAAAATAAGCTTGCATCTTGTTTTATTTTCTAGTGGTTAAGGTGAATCACATAATTATACAGTAAGCAGTCTAAATAGGATATAAAAAAGATTACTTCTCTTCTGACGAGGGAAGGTATGGGAATACCAAACACTGTTGTGAAAAGTAGATGAAATGTACAGAGGGAGAGCTAAACATCTTTGAAGCGTCATCAGTATCATGTTAGCCTGTGAGTGCTGTGGGAGGGTAAATTCAAGAGTAGCGACAGGACTACAGTTCTGAGATAATTAACAACACCCAACTTCTCTTTTGGGTAGCAGTTAGAAGTTAGCCCAAGTTAAATTAAAAATGTAATATTCTGCTAAGATGCAAATATAACTCTTCTAAAGTAGGAAAGTGTGAATACATTCTCCATTTGCCTTTTAGGATGCTATTGACACAAAGAAACCAGTTAGTGGAAGAGTAATGTATGCATTTATGCTAGTTTTCACTGGGACAGAGTTAATTTTCTTCATAGTAGCTGTATGAGGTTATGTTTTGGATTTCTACTGGAAACAATGTTGATGATACAGAGATGTTTTCCTTTACTGCTGAGCAGCACTTACACACGTCAAAACCTTTTCTCGTCCTTACACCTTCCCACCGGTGAGTTGGAGGCACATGGGAAGCTGGGAGATGACACAGCTGGGACAGCTGACCCCAAGGGACCAAAGAGATATTCCATATCATATGACACCATACTCATTGTATAAATCTGGGGGAAGAAAGAGGGACACTTTGAATTATGGAGTTTGTCTTCCCAAGTCAGTGTCATGTATGATGGAGCCCTGCTTTCTTAGAGATATCTGAACACCTGCCTGCCCACAGAAGGTGGTAAATTTCTTGTTTTGCTTTGCTTGAATCTGTAGCTTTTGCTTTACATGTTAAACTGCCTTTATCTCAACCCGGAAGTTTTCTCACACTTATTCTTCCAATTCCTTCTCTGATCCCACTAGAGGGAGAGTGACAGAGTGCCTGTGTCGTGCTTAGTTGCTGGTTGGGGTTCAACCATGACAATGTTACAATGGCAATGTTGTGGTTTGAAGACAGTACACTTGGCAGGACAAGAAAGTTAAGAATGGATGGAACTTCAGTATAGGGAAGCAAGTGAGAGGAAACATTAGTTTATTTAGAACGTCTGAGAGGCATATGTTCCTATTAGTTATTTATCTGCTTGCCCTGACATTTCAAATAGTGCTTGCTCTACCACATACATGCACTCACATGGCTTTATGTGTTTCACTTATTTGGGATTTCCATTTCTTACTCCATGAAGCTGACAACGTGAGGTGGGTGGGAGGGAGGAAGACTGAAAGAGTAATGGTGCCATATAAAACTACTAAATCATGAGCTAGGACACACAGAATTATCTAAAAAATGTTTCAGTGACAACTATCAAAAGGGCAAGTTCACTGCCCATGACTGCAATTATAAACAGTGTTTACTTCTGAGAAGCACCCAATACTGTGTGCTGAAAGCACATACTGGCCCCATGTACTTGCTTTGTGTCTTAGTTGGTCCAATGGCCAAAGGGCAGGTGCCCTGCAGATTATCTTGTACTATAGGTTCTTCTTGAACATATCGCAGTACACAGATGCAAAATATATGTCCTAATGTGCAAGGGCAACAATGGTGAAGGTTTTAACAAAATACATGCAAACTTAGAAATTGGTGTAGAAGATGAACCAATTTTTGAAGACTTGTACTATTAATTTTTAAAGATTTTTGCTAATATGAGTGCCTTGAATGGACATATATATATCAAAGTTTAGATACAATATGTATACATTGTATCAAAGATACACCCTTATTCTTCTAATTTTTCTCTGTGTGAAATAAGAAAAGAAAAAAAAACAAAGCACAAAACCAACCACAAACCAAACAAGTACAAAGTCACAGAAATAACTTGGCATATATTAACAGGACATTATGATCTTCTAGAGTATTTTAACATCAACATTCCAGAACCTGAATTAGAATGTTTTATATTCATAGGCAGATTTTGATCAAGCCTGAGAAATGCTCAAATTTCAGTGAACTTATCCCAGGAAAACTTGTCAAATAGTTAAAAGCCACCTGGCATTGGGTCTGATTACAGAAGTAATGAATGCCTTGTATGTAAAAGGAAACAGTTTTAGCTGTAGTGGCAAAAATATAAATAATGGGAAAAGAAAGATATTTCTCTCTTTCCTTGGAGTTAGATAGCAATTTTGGTAATGAATCATCTTCAACAGTGGCATGGCTGGAAAAACGTCTCAAAAGACAAATGAAAAGGAAAGGCAATCTGTGGGAAACTGCGGCTTTTGTAATTAAATAGTAACATGTGTCAGCATTAACTCTTCCAAAACTTACTTAGAAGTGTTATATGCAGTAATGTAAGCAGTAGTTGCCGAAGTTGGCAGACTGAAGTTCTGATGTGAGACAAATTTTGCAGAATAAAACTGGAATTCAGCTTTCTATGTCTAGCAAATAATGAGGCTTTGAGTGGACTTCTCTGATAACCCCTTTTGACAAGCTCAGATGGTTACTACATTGAAAATTAACAACAGGGTATCTGTGCTATCTGAAAGCGCACAGTCACCAGTGAGAATCCAGGCTTAATTCCAACAGTGATAATGGCTCTATGGAGTCCTGAGTATAATGCAAAATTAGATGATAACAGGTAATAAAAGGCGGGTGAATGGTTACATATGCTTTAGAAAATAATAATGAAGTTGATGATTCCAGAGCTTTAATTAATGTTAAGTAGATGCTCTATTTCACGCTACGACTGTTGTTATTTTTCCCCAGTGATTTCCCTAACAGCAGTATTTATTTTTTTTTATTGTTCATGTGCTTGTTTCTTTTTAAGTTGACATGACCAGAGAAGCACTGTCAGTTGTAAGAAGAGAACACTGGTTGGAGAATTTCACTGATTGCCATTATAGTTCTAAAAAACCCCTGAGCTTGTGACTGTGATATTTTTAAGTAGGCCTTGCTCATTATATTTCAGGCAGTCAAGAACACAGATTTCTTTTTAACTGCAGTAGGTCAATGTGAATCCTGAGAACAGACATTCATTATTTTGTTCTGTGTGTATTAATATGTTTGGAAATGGGGCTGGTATTAATTTTGGCCCTAAAAATCCATAAACCTGTGCTACAAAGAGAGCATAGAAATAAGGTCAGCCCAAGTTATTATCTTAATTCTATGTTTCATTGGAAAACACAAGATACTTAACAAAAATTAATCCCTGTACCTTTTCTAAATAGTTCATGAAAGTGCAGACCTAGGTAAAGAAGGAAATAATAATAGCACTTTATAATGGATTTATGATTTACATAAGTTTTCTTTTAATTCTTTAAGCTGTGAATAGGCTTGTGTCAGATTTAAAATAACACACATATTGGCTAAATATTCTGCTTACCCATTAAAATCTTGAAGGTTTAGATTCATTCAGGTACACATTATGACTGAAAATGTTCTTACCAGTCTTCAACAGAGGGTTATAATAGCTCAAGGAACTGTTTTTATCTAGAAAGCAGTGCAATTTTAATTGGGGGGGGGGTATTCTTTTTAATTTTACAGAGGATGTGATGCGTAAAGAAATTGACCAGATCTTAAAATCTCTTGTTTGAATTTTAAGTGGTAAATCAACAAAGTTTTGTGTTTTGTTTTTTGTTTTGTTTTGTCTTTTGTTTGTTTTTTTGTTTGTTTGTTTCTCTTTTTTTTGTTGTTGTTGTTTTTTTGTTATTTGTTTGTAGGATTTTTAGTGTT
>VXAU01001452.1:0-16014 GCA_013399695.1 Formicarius rufipectus | reverse complement strand
TTTCACATCTCCAGTGCATTTCATTGTGTATAAAACACTAGCAGTAGCAGCAATTTTTCACTATGTTGTGATCTATGAAAGCATACCAAAAGTGGGGCAAGAAAAGTTGCTAGATGATTGAGGACTGGCTAGGCAGGGAGGTGAGAACCTATGATGAAGTCACACTTCAGGGATGGTTATGCCTTCTGGCTGTGCCTAAGGCTATAGTGGTTGGAATAGTGTTTAATGGGTCAGTGTGCAATTTAAAGTGCAAAAAGCCCTCCCAGATTTACCTTGTCTCAGTTTTATTTTTAAACTCTGTCAAAACCCACAGTGCAAGATTTTTTACTGAGCCAGGGGTTTATTTTTCCCTCACTCTTCTTTAGTACTGCATTTTTAGAAATCAGCCAGGCTGCAACTAAGTTGCTGGAACAGTAAATGGTATTATCTTAGATGAGAAAATTTGTATTGTAAATGACATTTCTCTCTCTCCCTTTCTAATTTTTGTGAATACAACAGTTTTGAATTTTACTGGTACATCTTATTTATTTTATNTTTTTTTTTTTTTTTTTTTTTTGGGTTTTTTTTTTTTTTTTTTTTTTTTTTTTTTTTTTTTTAATGAGAAAGACTTAAGTCACATTAGGTACTGTACGATGGAAGGACACAAATAAATGCTGGTAGAATTTGGCTCTACCTTTCCTATTTTGACCACTCTCCAATTTTTTTACTAACTACTAACTTTCAAGAGATGTAGGGCTAAAGAGACTTGTTCCTCAAAGTTGAAATTATTTTCTTAACAGAATTCTATTACCCTAGTAGATAGATGTATATGCAGATCCTCCAATGCATCTGTTCTCTAGTTATCAGTTGTCATAATCTCAAGTCAGTGACCTAATTGGCTCACTCCAATGTTACAGAGGAAGAAAAACTATATAGGAATTTCCTACTTGTTCAGACCTATAAGGAACTTCCATAATGGGAAAGACAAGCATAATCTGAGGTGACAAGAAAAGTTAGATTATCTTGAAGAAAATTATATGAATTTTTCAGTAGCTCTTAGAGATACAGAACTCAATTGCTTGAGAAGGCTCAGAGTGTACAAATATTTCTTGAGCATTTCATATTTACAAAATACGATTTTCCTTCAAGTACTCTAGTATCTTCAGAGGTGGTCCCGTGACTCTGGAAAGCTGAAGATCTGAGGCTCACAAAAGATCTGGAAAAAGTAAGTCCAACCATCAAAAAAAAAAAGTTAAGAATTTAAAAAACTGAGTTCCCACTGGGCTAAATATCATAAGAGTATGTTAGAAATTCTGTAATTATATCCATCTTCTTTTTACTTCTCATGCCCAGTGAGCTCCATACTAGCACTATTTGTATGTTCACTGCCAATCTGGGCAGCATGAAGAGAAAACAACCTGTTTGTTTGCTTCCAAAATAACAAAACATATTATTAGCTGATCCATATGACAGAAAGCTGAAGAACTGCTAACTACTGAATCTGTTTCAGCTTTCACAATGTTCTATTATATCTTGTAGACTGTATTAGAAAAATCCAAAACAAACCAAAACACAACAAAACAATCCACTGCACTTCTCTGTGTTTTGCCGAGGCTTGTTTTAATGTTTCACACTAGCTTCTGCTTGTCTAAGGAAACTGCAGAGGAAGGGACTAAGAAAAAAAAGAGTTCTGTTTTTGTTGTTGCTTTTTTTTTTTTTCCCTGTATAGACTGTTGTCCATTAGCCTATGAAGTAGAGTATGGTTGATGTTGACATCAGAAGAAAAGGGTCTCTGTATGATTCTGAGTGCTACTTTGAACAAAAGCCACAATCTTGTAGAAGAACTCATATGGCATTGATAATCTCTTATATAACAATTAAATTAAGTAACAGCAGCTGCCTTTGGAAAAAAAAGGAATAAAAAGGACCTGTTTTATATTAGAGTGATTTTTGCTGAACTGGGTTTGAATAATTATCTGCTTATGCCCTATGAAACTTTATTAACCAGTACAAGACAAGATTATGTTAGATACTTGGGAAACGAAATGAACTGTAGCCATATTTCAGAAATAATCAGAAAATGTTCAGTAATCATTGACTGTGAGCAGTAACAACATAATTTTTAAAGCAGAAATACAGATATTAGGATTGATTTAGTTACTCATCAAGATGAGCCATTATATCAGTTATTTATTATTTCACATTTTTAGACAACTTACTTTTGAATATTACTTGAAAAACTACATTGTATACATGCAACATGTTCCTACAGTGCATTCATTGCAGAAATAACTAATCTGTTAATCCAGATGAAGAGAAATTAATTTCAATCGGTAGACCAAAAGTTTAGCTTTCACTCAGGAAAGCCAGGCGGTCCTACATCACTGGAGTATCCTTTTGGACAATCAGAACAAATGTTTAGATTGCAACAGAAAAAGTCACTGTGTTGAAGCTCTTGAGGAGACAACTTTCATGTAGGTTGCACGGACATATAGGATTTAATAAGCAACTGAAATCAGGCCTAGAAAATGTAAACAGAAGCTCAGAAGAAAATTTGAAAAGCCAACTCCAACAGACTATGGATCACCCTAAAAGCTAAATCAGAATCATTAGGGTAAGCAGCATCCTTTATTTCTCACATGTGGAATATCCAGTATTATGTTTGGTTATTTTCAAGGCAAACAAATAATTTTCTCTGCATATTGCTCAGACTAGCTGTTAGCATATAAATGCTGCTATGGAGTACAGTTGTAAAAAGAGGATGGACAAGCCAAGCTTGGACACTGGATGGAGAGTACTATGTTTTAACAAAGGTCACTTAATGTTGATGAAGTTCACCGGAACTTTGTTTTTAGTAGATGACACCATTTTAGTCTCTCTTCTCTGCTACACCTTGCTATTGGTAACCTCATGAGAAACACAGGCCATATGGAAAGCTAAGCTCAAACTGGGAAAAGAGAAGGAATGTGATGCTAAAATTAAAACTTTAGGATGTGCCATAAGAAGGGCTTTTTTTGAACAAAAACCTAGTGACTTCTTAATTGGATTTAGACCAAGTGCCTAAATGCCATATAAATTAGTTGCCCTCATAAAGGCCTGAAAAATTAGGTTGATTTTTCAAATTCAAATCAAGCTGAGTCCATATGAAACATTACACTGAATCCATGTGAATCATTATTTTCCTTTCAAAATTTCCCAGAAATTTCAATCAATGAAAAATTCTATTATCCTCATGTGTATGTTTATATATTTTTATATTTATTTTTATCTTGTTGCAGAATAGAATTTCCAGTTACTCAAACAATACAGTGATAAGATCATGCTATTAGGAATCAGTAAATTATATATGCAGAAACTGTGTCTTGGAGTTATCTGATGTGAGAAAGAATATATACTATTTTTAGAAGCTCACTGTATTACAGAAAAATTAACAGTTGTATAGGCAAACTGATATTGTACATATTTAAAACCATAACAGTCATTAAATGTCAATTACATGATCAAATTTGTAAAGTATTGACTTAGTAGCAGACTACTAATTAATGCTTTAACATAAATGAAATCAACTTTTTCTCCCTACTATTTCACTCTCAGAATCAAAACAGAGTTAGAATACGAGTTATACTTCAGAAGAAATTAGGCAAGACAAGTTAAGAAAATGCTGTCATGTTATCAGAAATGCATACATCAAAGTCCCAGCTGTAATGTCATTGCTTCTAAGGAAAAGAAATTAGGTCTGTTTCTCCTTTAATTCTTCAGTATCGGTAGTCACTTGCATTGAATCCTTAAAGGAACTGGAGTATTTACTGATTTGTTTGTATGCCTAGAATTATGTGTACCTCATAAAAATCAGTATTGCAAAGAATCCACAGGGCTGTTCTTGCATTACCCATTGTCTCTCTCCATAGTGCCCATCATGGTTCCTGTCTGGCATCCTGCAGGGGTGATGATAGTGAAAACCTTGTTAAAGACATTCCACCACTGAAACAAATCTGATTCAGCCAGCAGCACTTTTGTGTTCAAGGACTAAAATAAAACAGTGCTGGTGCAGAGCTCTTTTCTTAAGGTGAATTGCCACCTGTGATAGATAGCAGTGGTTTTTTTTGTGGATTTTTTTTTCCCCCCCCTCTCACTCCCCTATCAAAAGCTTTCCTTTCCCTTAGGATTGAAAAGAACAAAGGAACCTCTCAAACTGCGGCTTGTTCTTTGCATTTTGTTCACTGAATATGGCAAAAGAAGCCAATTGTATCTTCCAGGTAGAAACCTCTCTCGTTTGACATATTTCAGTGCCTGAGCGCACTGCTTATGTACACAGAAGCAGAACAAGAACAGAAACGAGGAATTATATAATCAGCGGGGCGAGTCTTTACGTTCTATTTCCAGGTTACTTCCACGTGGAGAAAGAGGAGGATGTAATGCTATCGTGAAACGAAAAAAAAAAGGTGAAAAACACGGCGGAGGGGCCGCGGGCGGTGCCACGGGACGGATATTCCTCGGCAGCACCACGACCTCTCCGCCCGCCCCGCTGGGCAGCGCCGGCCCCGCCCGCAGCCGCCAGGTGGCGCTGCCGCCCCGGGAATCGCCGCGGGCGGGACCCACGGGCTCCGCGCACCCCCAACCCCTTCCCGAGGGATGGACCCTCGCCCGCTCCCGAGGGACTGATCTCAGTCCAGGCTCTGCTCCCGGGGAAATGTCCTCAGTCCGTTCCCGAGGGCCCGCTCCTGAGGGATTGTTCTCCCCACCCCGCTCCCGAGGGACTGCCCCCCCGCGCACCTCCCCAGCGTGCTCTGCCCCGACCCTCAGTGAAGGGCGCGGCTCAGCTGCCGGTGAAGTGTGCGTGGTCTGCGCCTCCCGTAAGTGGTGTGGGAGTGAGATCTTCTGGCTGTGGGAGTGAGATCGCGCGCTCAGGGAACCATGCCACTCCGCGGCTACTTGGGAAATTTCCTTCTGGTGGGTGTGGCACGCTGCGGAGCATTACAGAAACTTAACTCTGGCTGCTGACATGGGTCTAGAAAGAGGTTGAAACATCAAAATAGCCAAGTAGCTGCTAGGCCATATAAAGATTTTATGTTAACTCTCCTAGCTTCCAACTAAAAGGTCCTCTATTACTCTGCCTTTGTGAGACTCCATTTGGAGTACTGCGACCAGGTCTGGAGTCCTCAGCAAGGTAGAGACGTGAACGTGTTGGAATGAATCCAGAAAAGGGCAACAGAAACAATCAAAGGGCTGAAAGACATTTCCTGTGAGGAAAAGCAGAGAAATATGGTGTTTTGCCTGGAGAAGAGAGCTTTTTGATACTTAAAAAGGGGCTTATAAGAAAGATGGGGTCAGACTTCTTAACAGGGTCTGTAGCAATAGGAGAAGAGGCCCACAAGAGGGTATATTCAGGCTAGGTATAAGGTGGAAATTTTTTTATGATGAGAGGTGAAACACTGTTAAAGGTTGCCCAGAGAGATATAAATACCCCTTCCCTAAAAGCATTAATGGTCAGGTTGGACAGGGCTTTGATCTACGATGATGGTGGAACTAGATGACCTTTAAAGTTCCCTTCCAAACCAAACTTTTCAGTGGTTCAGTGTTTCTGTGATTGTGCTGCCACTTGACGAATCTGAAAAGTAGTGGACTCCCCTCAATTTTACACGGGGAATCTAATTGTGTGTGTCACTTTTCAGAAACTGTAGCTGCCAACTAAAGGAAGTTACTAAAAATATTTATGGCAGTTACTAGTATAAAACCAGTTGTGGATGACATTAGTAGCTACACCAGATTCCAGATAATGTTATAACTGTTGACTGTCTTTTACAATGACATCATGGATACTAACTTATACAAGATCTTTCCAGTCTGTCCCTACCACAGAGGAATTAGCTACTGACATCTTTTTGCATGCACTGGCTAACCAGGTTCTACCAACACGATTGCCAAAAAAACCAGTCACACGCTTTTCTGAGTATGTTATACTATCATAACAGGGTAAAGAAAAAGAAGAAAAACAAAACACAGATGCAGAATAAGCAACAAAAATAAAGAGGTCTGAGGTAATTTGCTTCCTGTAAACATGCCTTTTTGGCACATTTCACTCGCCTAGAATAACAAAGTTGTTGACAATATTTTTGGTTTAGGAACAGGAGGGATCTATTTCCATCTTCTTTTAGACAAATCAAAATACCACATTTGCGCAGATATATAGAGTATTTTATTTACACCCCGAAGAGTTTTCTACTGTTCATGCCAGTTATACATTCTCTGCTTTGTTATGCTAGGTATAGGTGCATAAGAATAAAACATAGGTACGTGTATAATGAATCCTCTACTCCAGGAAAAGAAAATAAACAAAAGAAAACCATCAATTAAATCACAAAAGCAAAATCAAACTTATCAGACCTAAATTGTTTATGAAATGCAAGTGAAAATAGGTTCATATAATTTAGGGCTTCAGTTAGTCATCTAGAGATATGAATATGTATTTAAGCGTTATGAGCCCTGTGGATGTTGTTAATGGACAGCTTCGGTGGAGTGTGTATCCTATCACAGGGTACAAAATTCTTGAGACCTGGAAGTTCTATTGTCTCTTTCCATCCTTTTGTGTTATATAGGTTCTAGTTGGAAAAGTACTGGGTGTATAACGAGTGACTAAGGGGCATGTGTGACATAAAGAATTTAATAATCTGAATGATCAATTTTCATTCATGCTTTTCCTGCCTGTGACAGCAACCTGATTGAACTATATTCCTACTGCAAAACTTTCCATGTCTTAAGAATAATACTGGCAGCAGTGATTCATATCTTTGGTCTTCTGCTCTTGCTTACGTTTGTTTCTTTCTCATTTTTTCTTCTAGCTTCTTTGTTTTTCGCTGCAGTCTCCTCTGGTTTTTCACGTTCACCCACATCATCTTCACCTCTCTGACATTTCAGTCTGTTGATGCACAGAAACATTCTACCAAAACAGGTTAGCTAGAAATAGGGCTATGGAAATAGGGCCATCCTTAGTGACTGCTCCATTTTCAGCACAACATTGTACCAACTGTGATTGATAGGGGTCATGCTGACAAGCCGAGTAGTTCCTACATGGCAATTAACTGGACTAGTGATACTCAGAAGGGACACCTAACTTTCCCCTGCACTAATCTCTCCTAAGTAGAGATCCTATACTCTTTCAGAAATGTCACAGTGGATAGTTTACTATGGTTTGCTAATTATTGTGTATGAGTGTTCATTTTGCTTCTACCCACCTCAGTTATGAGCTCTGCTGAATCTCACTTTGAGGAAATATAAAATGCAGGAGCTCTATGAGGGCAAGAGGAATGGAAGCAAAACATCCAAAATGCATCTGTCAGAAATCTGATGCTCTGTCTAAAAAGGATGGAATAGCAACTTGAGTTGTTATGGAGCTCAAGAAGCAAGTTCTGAACCTATGTTTCAACAACACATGAGGATGTTTAAAGCAGTGTTACTGTTCTAAGAAATCTCTTTATGTCATGTTTTGTTTTTCCTCTTTTCACCTTTTACTGCTTTGTCCTACCATACTCTAATTATCCAGACCATAACAATCCAAACTCTAATAATACCTTTCCTTTCTTTGTCTCTTTGTCTACCTCTGCCTGCATATTTCAAAAAGTAAAAGAATAATTTTGAGAATTTTATTAACATTAATCTGTCGTCATAAGTCACTGTAAAACTTCCTTTATACTTGACTTTATTATATGTGTATCTTGTCTATGGATACATTTGTTCTAAAAAAAAAAAAAAATTAATGGTTTAAACAGAATTGAATATTCCAGGATGACAGAATACAAAGCTGTTGCACAGCACCAGAATGTCTCAACATGCTACATTGGCCAGACTACAGAATAAAGGAAGACCTGAAGCTGGCATATGTTCTCACTCAAAAGGAATCTAGCAAACCATTTAGAAAAATACGTTTACTGTGAAATCTCCAGAATGAAACTCATAAGATGTAATGGAGTTTAAATCTCTTGCACTGCTTCTGCCTTGTGCCGCACTTTGGGTGTGTTTATAGTACAACTGTGGATAAGATCAGGCATGTATCCTCAAGAAAGCAACTGTTACCCTGTGGTTTGCAGTGTCATGCCTTTGTTCTTAAAAGTAGACAAAATGAACATTTTTCAGATGAATCTGATAGAAAATTTTAGATCAAATGGAGTTGGGCAGGCATTTCTAGAGTGTACACAAAGCAGTTCAGCTTTTACTTGGCTATAATTCCTGGTTCTCTTGAGACATGTCGAACACCTTAGATTTAGTCTTTGTTGGTCTTCTCTTCACCAGCATCATGCACATGAGGAGTTGACTGTCCATTACCTGATCAGTGCACAATAATAGTTTAACATGGAACAGGAGCAGAGCAAAGGCTGATACAAAGTTTGCACTAATAGGAAATGTGACAACTGTATCAAATGAAAATAAAGAAACATCTCCTCAGGAATACAATTTACCAGGCTTGCTTCAAAGGCCAGAGAATTCAACAAGTTTTGAAATTTAAATATCATACTAGCATCACTCCAGGTCATTTTCTTCAAGTAGAAATAGTTCTAGGAATTCACTTAGAGTCAGTCTCAGATATTCCTCAGCAGCAATTTTTGTCCACAAATCCACACCTCTCGTGTTGCACTCCTTATAAATAAATGTAGATCGCCTTTAATGATTGTCATGATTCAGTTCCTTGGCTGTAAGCTAATGCTAATGATAATACTTCTCTGATTGGGAGAGTTTGGTAAGGCTATGATCATTGACATTTGTGACGTGCATAACAACTGTGCAGACAGAGCTTTGGAAAACAGAAATAGAATACCCCATTATACCTTTGGCAGTGTTGCAGGTTTGTTGCCTTTCAAAAAAAAAATAAATCTCAAAAACGTAGTAATTTTTGGTAGTAATTCCATTTACTTACAATAGAATTTGAAGGACAAATCACTCTATTTTAACTGTGGATTGCTGCAGTAAAATGTAATATTTTATAATTAATGTGAAATCTTGAGCTTAACTGCATAATACTTTTTGAAAAATTTTAAAAAAAAAATAAAACAAACAACAGAACCACAACAACAAAAGACAGAAAATTGAAACAATTGGCAGACAACTGTGTTGTTTGTGTAGGGCATGATTGCTGGAAAGTACATAATCAGAAAATACTGCAAGAGAAGGAGGAGATGCCAGAGAAATAACTTTAAGATCATGCACCTATTTACGAGTAAAGTATTTAAGGCCTTTAAGGGCAAATGCCTTGATTCATGAAATCTCTAAATATTACTTTTGTTTTGATTGTACAACATCTTGGCTAAATATATGAACATTTTCTTTATATTCTTATTAGGGCATAATAGCCGTACTAGTTAAAAAACCTGCTTTTTTTTCACAAACTCAATGAAATTTCAGTCTTCCAAGCTTATCAAGACATGTTTGTCATGTTGTCTTAGTTGTTCACTTTGTGGTCTTAGTATGCCTTTCAGTAGCTATTTATGGCAGATCTACAATGGCAGATATATGTTAATGATGTAGTGTAGAAGGCTGAGAGTTAAGAATATTTTAAGTAAGCAATCTCATGCTGAATGTATATCTACAAAACCTAATACAGTGGTGCAACTAATTCCATGAAGATAGTGTGATGTATGCAGTTTTATGTCACTTGAGATAAACATGCCTTCAAAAGATACTCTTTATTATTCTTCCTTTTACTAAAAAGTATAAGGTGCTCTTAGGGATTACACTAGTCAAACCTACAGAAAAGCTGTATCTATATTGGTTATTATTGCAAACTACAGTAGTACACTTAAAGGAGGAACACTGTTGAGCTGTTATGTCGACTGTCGACTTATAGGAGTTTGTTGATTTTTTTCATAGGCTGTTGCTTATTTTGATAGATAAACTAGAAAATATGTGGTTCTGTTGCTTCTACAGTTGCTGTTTTAAATTGTTTTGTTTATTACTTTAAAAACTCATAAGTAGAATGAAATAGCAGTATTTTCCAGGCTATGAAAGCAAAAGTAGAATTTTTAAGCAAAGTGATTAACATTGCCCACATAAACAGACAGAAAGCTCAAAACATAGAATTTGTGCATGAAAATCTTTGATCTATTCTCATGCAGTTTTCAAAGAGATGCCAAACAAAGATCTGGGTACTTTTTAAGATTAGTAGACTTGCTACCAGGTATTCTACGCTTACTTTTCTTGTCTGAACTAGTCAATGTATCTGTCAGGTTGTAAGATTCACCTGTGAGTTGCTGGTGGTAGTTTCTGTTGTCTCAGAAGCATATGCACTTAAAACATAAATTTTTATTTTGGTTTCAAAGCATTTACTTCTGGACTGTACAGCTGAAAAATTGACTTCAGATCATGCTAATGCTCTTGGTTTTCTTTTTAGATTTTCAACACTTTAAGGGAAGGATTTAGGGCATTTATAGTCTTAACAGTTTGTCTGCAGTTCACATTTCGTGGTTTGACAGTTCTATGCTGCTAAAATGTTCTTCTGCCTTCTTAGTTACTCCTCCAGCATACAGCAAAGTATGTAAGTAATAAATAAATTAAAGTCTTACTGATAAAAGAAGACACTGTATTACACTGTTATTTATATCCTTATGTGAGTTGTATGTACATAATTAGCGTCTTATATTTCTCATCTGAACAAAACCTGGAATGGAGGGCCTGCAAAAATGGTACTTCACAAAGATGAAAATGGGATTTATTAGCAAACCCTGTGATCCAGTCTGCATGGATGATGCAGTCACTTTGAGGTCAAATACAATGTGACTTTGTTTTAATGCTACTGAAATATGAAAATAATTTCCTCACTTTTTAAAGTGACCATTGATTCCTTTATTTCCCAAGCTCCATAGCAATGTGGTACACGTAGGCATAACTCCTAAATTTTGTTTGTTTGTTTGAATTAACCCATTGAACTCTCATGTGTATAGTGAGAAATGTACTGCTTCAGTCAGTGCAAAAATCCTTCCTTCAAGGAGGAATCCTTCAAGGGATGGACAAGGGAATGTGGAAAGACAGGATGAATCAAACAATTTTTACAGTCATATTTATCAGCACTGGAGATACTCCAATCATACATATGAAATTTTGAAGGTGCTTTAAGAAATTTTATTTTTGAAATGCCGTGTTTCAAGTGATGACCATTATATAGTGGAGTTAAAATTACTGGTAAAAACGGTCATTTGCCAGCTCAAGATTTGAGAGAAAAGCACTGATAAAATGCAAGGGTTTCTTCCATCTTCTTTCAAGGCTGAAATATGTAGTCACATTTACAGTCTCCCATACTGTCTTGTAAGTAGGGTTTTTTGTTTGTTTATTTGTTTTGGTTTGTTTGTTTGTTTGTTCGTTATGTTTTCCAAAGCTGGAAAATAATTTTATTTGGTAAGTCACTCTTTCAAGGAGTAACTATATCAGGCAAGCCCTCTAAAGTCTCAGCTACAAATGAATTTCAAAATTTAGATTCAAGTCTTGATACTGTATTTTGAAAATTGCTATGCAGAAATTTTTTGTTTGTTTGTTTTTTGTTTGTTTTTTTCCTGTTGTTGTTGTTGTTGTTGTTGTTGTGTTGTTGTATTTTTTTGTCAACTTCCTTCACTGTATTGAAACTTTTTCCTCAATATAAATCTTTTCCTTGGTCATGCCTAAGAAAATCAAATGTAACATACTCCATACTACTACCATTGTTGCTAGCTGATCGAAACATTATTGCTCTGGACACTAGCTGTCAGCAGAAACTATTTACAGAAAAATGGCAAAACCTAAGACACCCTCATGACAGGGAAAATGCCTGGAAGCAGAGAAACCTTTGACAATAAGTTCCTATGGGGTTTTATTTCATCCTGTTGTTGTTGTTATACAATATTTATAGTTAAACAATAGTTTAAACTGAACACGATTGTGAAGTTGGTTGTGTTTGAGGCCTGATGCTATTATTGTTACTCTGTTAAAAAAAAATAAAAATCCAAGTACAGAGTGTGCATGTAGGGCAAATTAGTGCAAGCATAGCATTAAAAAGTCTGGTTTGAAACCTAATGTAATGTAATACTTAATAAACCAAGTCATTTGAGAAGGGTGTATGATTGATTGATTGATTGATCAATTGATTCATTATCAATGTTTCCATTACTGAGCAAGACTTCTGATCTTGGAATTTATGGTTATGATCTATATCTTCTAGATGTCTTTTTTTTTTCTTTAGCTATAATGTTGACATCTATAAAGTCCATTTATTATAGGCACATAGCACATTCACAGAATTTTACCTGACACTTCAAATATGTGTCCTACCATTTGAGATCACAAGAAACTATGTTCCAGGGGGACCACAAGAGTTAAGTCCCCTTGTACACATTTGGGAAAAGGAAAAAAAAAAAAAAGGGGCCTGATAGCATCTCTCCTTACTTGCATGTCACTATTTAAATATCTTTCATAAACTACAGTGAAGACTTTTCATGCGGGATGAAGATGGCTTTGAGTTCTACAGGAATGTCTGGGTCAGAGACGCAAACAGGATAAACTGAAACCATCAATTTGGAGCAGCTGATTTTGCCCCAGAAAATAGTGAAAAGTGGAAGAACTCTGGGTCTACATAAGGCCCATTTCTGTTATTATGTAAATATAAATTAAGTAACATGCCTTGATTTGAGGTCTAGAAAGAAAAACTGCAGAATTATTTACCTTTGTATAAGGAATATTATATAATTCTTAAACAGTTCTGTTGGGACTAATTGCCTTTCACCTGTGAATTATTCTGTACACATTGGCCTAATTCTGCCTGCGCAGCACAAAAAGTTACCCATGCTCAAAGTGTTTCAAAAGATTTCTTGTATTTCAGTTTTGCCCATTGCTTCTTGTCCTGATACTGAGCATCACTGCGAAGAGTTTGGCTTCATTTTATCTATTCACCCCTGCCCCTGGTCAGGCACTTACGCATGTGAACAGCTTCCTCCTGAACCTGCTCTGTCTGTAAACTCCCAAATTTCTCAACCTTCTCTCAGCCAACAGACACTGTAGTCTCTTAACCACTTTTGTGGCACGTTGCTGGAGACACTCCATTATGTCCATGTCTCTATACTGTAAAGCCCAGACTGACAGGAGCATGTAATTTGCTCATGGTCAGTTTGCTGTCTACCAAGACCCGTATGTCCTTTTTTGGAAACCTGCTATCCAGCCAGTCAGCTTCTTGGGTATGTTAGTGCATTGAGTTATCCCTTTCCAGAGGAAGAACTCTGCATTTCTCTGTACTGGACTTCATGAAATTTTTCACAACCCATTTCACCAGTCTGTCCAACACCTCTGAATAGCAGCACAGCCATGGAATATCAGTCACTCCTCCAGGATTGTTTCATAAGCAAACATGCTAAGACTTCACTGTCTCCATAGTCCAAGTCATTCTGGATTCAATATCAGTCCCTGGGGTACAGCACCTGTGACTAGCCTCAAACTAGGCTTTGTGCCTTTCATCACAACCCTTTTTCACCTGGCAGTTCAGTTTTAAATCCTCCTCACTTTCCATTTATCTAGCAGATACTTAATCAGCTTGTTTATGAATATGCTATGGAAGACAGTGAAAGCCTTGATAAAAGCAACATAAACAAATCCACTGCTCTCCACCTTGCCAGTCATCACCTTAGAAAATATTCATCACTGCTATGCCTTTTGAATGCTAATATGAAACTTGAAATTTGCACATAGAATAAGATTTGTGTGGAGGCCAGTACCTCTAAATTATTTGGATTTGTCAGCAAGTATTTTTGCAGAGCAGGTTGCCTTAATATGATCTAAATTTAACAAATGTTTGATTGGTTTCACTTGGTTATGAACATGCTGAAAATCTTATGATAGTTAGATCATAATGTGTTAGGCACTGCCACAGAAAGAATTCTTATTTGCAAAGGGTAAAATAGTTCCTGGTACCATGCTTTTTAACTTGATAACAATGCAGAGTTTCAAAGAAGTGTAACAAATATCAGAACTCTGGAATACTTGATATGTGGCAAGAATAAATTGGAAAAAAAACAAAACCAAAACCAAAAAAAACCCCCTGCAGAAACCCCCAAAACCTAAAACAGCAACAAACCCCCCCAAAAAAACAAAACAACAGCAAAACCCACAAAACCTCCCAGAAATCTTCAGCCAGTTGCAATGCAAAGTGATGTGGTGGTGTCATCAAACTAAACTGCCATTAGGTTTTCGCTTTGACATTAACCTGCTTATTTTGTCAAGGTTAAAAAAAATAAAGAGTAGGTTTTTATCACTGTAGGTGCTAGCTATTACTTGAAAACTGAGACATAGGAATTTAGATCTGTTCATACTGAATTCAGTAGAAATTTTGCCAATGGTTTTAACAGAGTAAAGGCTTGGCCTTCGTTTATAAAGAGAATCACAGGACCTGCAATGCTACTGTAAGAACTGCAAGGAGGGATAATTTATAAGGGAGATTTGTTAAAACACAGGACCTAATCTTGCAGACTTAACATAAGTATAATTCTTTCAATGGTTAATAAATTAGAACAAGGAAGCCTATGGTTCATAAGTAAATAACATATAAAGTAACAAAGACATGATGAAAGTGATACAGAAGTTTACAATGAAGATATAAGGCACTCTTATTTTAAAATGTGGGCTGAATACATATGCATTAAAGCAAAATGAGAAACATTAGTCAAAGTAGAAAACATTTTAAAAAGATAAATTTACAGGTGAATCCAGTAACTGGAGGGGAGGGGGGGAGGGAAGGCTAATTTGTGTGTTTAAAATGGTCATTTCTGGAGACAAAGATGGGTATCAGAGGGAAGGCAATTGAAAAATCAAGCTAGTGAGTAATTCATTTTTGAAAAAAATTTTGTGCATATAGTCATTACCTGATAGCTGCTAATTTATAAGTGTCTACCATCCATGGCCTGCTACTGACATATCATTTTCTAAATTACCACAAGTCTTATGCTGTAAACTGAAGAATTTTTTATAGACTTATCATGTAACTTATACGGACTCTTCCTGTTACCAAACATCTCATAGTTTGAGAAGTGTTTAGCTGTGAATCAGTGCCCAAAGAACAAATTCATTCATTCTTTGCTGTCTTGAAGTTAATAGTGATGCTAGAGATGAAATGAAGACACCCAAAACTCTGAACAAGTAGGTCATTTGTGACAACTCATATGTCTCTTGAAATAACAACATTAAGAAACAATGCTGTAAAAAGTATCCAACACACTAGTATGTCACTCCTAGTATCACTCTTCTGCACAAAACAGTCACTTGGAATTTCACAGTAGGGTTGGAGTCCATCACCTTGTAAGGAACGAAGTTCTGCTTTATACAGGTGAGCAATTCTTTTACAGTCTAGCTATTACAGGACAGTAATACAATACATACTAGCTAAGTAATTGTGAAAAAATATGAAAAAAAGAGGTTTGTGTAGATGTTGATAGTACTGATCGGTAAAAAGTATTATAAGAGTTAATCATTATCAGAAGGTATTAAGAAATCAATAGTGTGGCGTGGTTCAGAAAAATATCACTAACAAGAACATGTAAGAGCAAGGTTGCTTTTTGTTGGTTTTGCTGCCATCACTATATATGATAGCAAGTAATATCTCTAATTCAAATGGTAAAAATAGGTATATTGATATATCCCATTGCAGTTAGTGACTCCATGTCAAGTGCCTCTCGTTCTGCACCATCACTAGTGCTGCTCCCAGTGCAGCACACATGGGAGCTTTTTCATCCCTGGTCATGCCTTTTGTTCCTTCGTAAGTGTTGCAATTCTATCTGCTACAGCTTTTGGATCATGCCAGAGCTGGTATGGCTTCATGACGTTCCTTGTGGGAAAAGGCACACCTTATATTCCTTCAACTTTTCAATAGCAGGGGAGCAGTCAAACACTGGCATTTGCCTCTGCTCAAAACTCTCCTGGCTTGTTGCTGAGAAATCACTTCTCAGCTGTCACCACATACTCACCACGTGAAGGATCAGTATTCTTTGGGACCTTCCAACACTGAGGGGATCCTGTCTATTCATCATCATGGCTAGACTT
>VXAU01001451.1:1946074-1963812 GCA_013399695.1 Formicarius rufipectus | reverse complement strand
GTGCAGGGCCAGGGGCTGGACTTGATGATCCGTGATGGTCCCTTCCAGCCTGGGACGCTCTTGATTCCGTGTGCTGCGGGTACATCCTTGGGGATCGCATGGCTGCTGTGTGGAATGAGCTCGCACCGGCAGCAGAGCCTGTGCCGATGGTCACACACACACAACAGCCAAGTTGTCCCTCTGGGGTTGCATTTCACAGAATCACAGACTCAATTCAGTTAGAAAAGACCTTCGAGATCGAGTCCACCCTGTGCCCAGTCCCCTCCTTGTCACCCAGCCCCAAGCGCTGAGTGCCACGTCCAGTGCTTCCTTGGACACTCCAGGGACAGAGACTCCACCACCTCCATGGGCAGCCGCTTCCAAAGGCTTTCCAGCTACAATTTCCAGCTGTAAAACCATCAGTTTTACAGATGTTTGCTCTTGCAGTCAGTGTATATCTGAATAGCTTTGTGCTCCAATACACCAGGTCAGTCAAACACCTAACAGAGATGTTAAAAGCAGAAATACAAAGATCTATGTAACATTATTTAAAAATTGAACATGAAACTTTTTTCCTTGCATGTACATACATGATGTACAATAGATATAAAACAATCTAAAGGTCCAAACTCCCTATCACAAACACTGGATTCAATTCTAGAACACTTAATCCAAAATTTCTATTTATGTCTAAATGAGTTTTGATCACAAACAGTGAAGCTATCCTTCAATGACCATTTTAAAACAATTCCTAAGGGCTCTCTGGAATCCCCCCCCTTTTCCCTCCTGCTTCTTCAAAAGGCTCTTCATGACAGTGGCCAGACTGACACATCAGGAGGTAACTAACACAAGTTTTCCTCTGTATAATTTGGATAGTACACAAACTTTTCTCTCTATTGCAGCCTTTGGAAAAAAGGAAAATAAAAAAAAAAAGTCAATGCAAATCAATCTGTGCCTTTTTAATGGAGAGAGGAGATGCACCTAGAAGGCTGAAAATAAAACCTGCATAAATCTGCAATGAGTCATTGATCCTTTTTTTAAATGTGTGTGGTGTGGTAACTTAATCACTTATTATCCAATTTCACTAGAACTTAAAAAATTAGAAGTTAAACAAAATATATGCTGAAACACTGATAAGCACTTTTTTTTTTTTTTTCCCAAAGAGAAATAGTACATGGACATTTACTAGGGTTGTATGGAGAAATAAAAGGCATATATTATCAATGTATTGTTTTGCAATGGCAAAACTAATTTGCCTCCACTTTAAAAGGAACTTTAACACAGCAAGTTCTTTCATAGTTCTGAAAAATAGACACCTACAGAGTTAAAAATAAAGCTGAAGTTCTGAGTGCAAGGGTAAACAACAGTGAGAACACCCAAGTTTTAACATACTCCCTCCTACTCTAGCAGGCCACTTCCCTCTCCACCTTTTCCTCCAGCATTCCAAGGTGCAGAACTGCCACTTGGGCATGTTGTGGGGGTGTTCTGAAAAGAAACTGATAAAACTTGGAAACTGGAGTTACAAAAGCCTACTTAACACATATTATTATTTCTCCTGCATTATCAGGTTTCATTACTCCTTTCAGGTAATACCTTCAACATGCTTGAGCTGAAATACCTGAAGCTTTCATGCCATTAATGACGTTCAGGTATTGCTTTACTTGAATTCCCCCAGTGTGGCTTGCCAGGGGCTGTAACTCCAGCTGGGGTGCACATACCTGGACTGGTTCTGATGAGGTGCCTTGAGGACTGTGAGCACAGAGCTCAGCGACCTCAAAATCCACCTGGGGATCTCAGCAGACCGCCAGGTGTCCTCTGGAATTTTAGGATGTAAATAAGCTCGTTCAAAACTGCAGCAGGAATGCATAAGGCCATTGTACCTTCGGTTCTACAGCTCCCACTTAATCCCCTCACTACTTCCTTTTTGATGTAACAATAAGGAGTCAGGAGAGCACCACAGGCTTGAAATACATCTATTTTCCTCAGGGTCTTGTAAGTGCATTGTGCTTTATGCCACAATTCCTGCTTCTTGAGACTCTTTGGTGTGGGGAATACCAAAAAGAAATATAAAATTAGGGTAAATAGTCTATAGACTTTAAATCAGTGGGTATACTATTCTTAACTGTGCAGATATTCTCAAATAAAAGATAATGTCATATGATCTGTGATCTTGGGACACTTTAAGAAGCTAGTAAAATACTGACACAAGACTGTTGTCAAATGGATTTGCATCTAAAGGAGAGAAAATAGCCATCCTGCTTCTTTACACAAAGACAGCACCACCTCATGAGTTTATTTGTCCCAGCTTATTACTCTGCCAGAGCGCACCAAGACATGATTCTCCTCCCAACTCCAGCTCTGAACCTCTGCTCAGTCCTTTTCCCAGGTGTGCCCCAGAGCCATCAACTCACATTTGCCATCTTTTACAACATGTAAGTTCACCAGGAACCAAGAATTAAATGGTAAGAACAGTCTGCAGTTCACTTACTTTGATGACAAAAAAAAAAATTACCAGGCAAGTACTTCATGTTAACATTCTTTGCTATAAAAAGTTCATTAAACCCAGACCTGGGGAAAAAAATAGCATTACCTGAGACTCATGATAGAATTAGGTGTAATAAATAAAAAGGTCTTGTGGGCTTATGAAGAAGGTTTTTGTTACAAAAGCTACATCATAGTTCTCCGCATTCCTAAAATGAAAGGCTTCTATATAAAAGAAAGGATATTTTGTTCTTTATGAAAAGAGCAATCATGACACAAAAGATTCTATCCTTTGACCTAGAAATGTCTGCCTGGAGAAATCAGGTTTAGAAATCACAAATTCAAGGCAGTGAGTCCAAGAATATTGAAAAGACATGATAATACCACAATGAAACTGTGCTACTAAATGCTATCACTATTTGTTTTGAACTACTGCCCCATTTTCATTCAGAAAGATGCAATTATGTTTAAATAGGACTGACAGTTTTGTATTTTTATTACACTCAGACCAGCAGAAATGGAGCACACTTATGTAACTCACACATCATTCAAATTTTAAAGCTTTGGGTTTTTTTATCATATCAGGATGACACCACTGCTCCATGCCATAGTTATTTCTTGAATCCATGGTTTATCTACATAATATCAAACACATACTGGGAGTGCAGGAAATTTCATGCTGCAACAGTCATTTTACCACCTCAGACTGACTGAGAATCACTGATGCCACAAAGGAAACAGACTAGAATAGGATTGAAATGTGTCATTCAACAGCTTTTTTAGAAAACATATATGACACTTTGCAAAGTAAAATATTGTAGAAACTAAGGAAGTCAATGGCTTCGGGAATAGAAGCAAGAAAGGAGACATTAGATCAATGAAGATAAAACCACATCTATGTTATTAACAGACAAAGGCCTGCACAAACTTACCATAGATGTGAATAAGCAGAGATTTTAACTACCAAGAGGTCTAAATATCTAAAATCTAAATATCTAAAATACACTCCGAGGGAAGAAATTAAGTTACAGACACAGCATAAATAACAACTCTCTACTGTGTATGTAACTCCAAAGAACTGCCAGGACAGAAAATATTTTTTACATATAGACAAGTAAAAAACACTTTCCATGCACAGGAGTAATGAACGTTCATTAAAAACAAACAAACAAACAGCAAAAACCAAACAAAAAACAACTCATTACCAGAGGGACATGACTCAAAAAAACAAACAAATTAAAAACAGTGTTGTGGTAAATTTCTAGGACTGGTAAGAGGAAGTCTGGAGAAAAGAAGGTCTAGTTAGGAACTGTAGGAGGTCATTAAAGCAGAAAGCTATGGTGAAATCGGAAAGCTTTGACATGGTATTAAGGCAGAAGGGAACAAGACCAACCCTATCTAAGCACCTCCTTAAAAATCTGTTCTCACAGCCTCTAATCCTGCAGGCAAGGAAGGAAAGATGAAGAGATAAAGAGCTTTTAGGTCTTGCCTTGTATTAAGCAACACACCAGAAACAGGAAAACAAAATGCTCTGTCCATAAAGAGGTGAAAGCAAACTCGCAGGGCAGAGGTCACGGAGCTGCAGGACTTCTGCTACTTCCAAGCCAGGCCAACCCTCCTTAATGGTGATACTTTGCTCTTAATGTCACCCTGTTTGCTCATCATCAAACACCCTTTTGCTGGGAAAACAATTTATTGTTTCATATCACAAACCTTCCCCAGCCTTATGTTCAGCCCTTGGACCTGGTAATGGCTCAAGGGCAGCACGTCCTAAACGTCTTGTTGACACAAGCACTGCGTGAACATCTTTAACCAGTGTCGAGAACATGTAGATTAAACTGGTTTTCAGCTAGACTGCCATTGTTTGGGAATGCAGTTCTGTGGGAAAACCTTGAAACCTTCCCCATTAAACCTTTTAGTCCATTGAGTGCAAGGTCTCCCAAAGATAAATTACAAATTGATGTAAACTGGTCACATTACGTATCAGTTCATACCCAAAAACTCCAAACTGCACAGCAATATCTGGGGATGGTACAGACAGACCAGGCAGCAGTTGCTTTTGGATTTACTGATAAATTCATCTTTTTGTTCCCTGGCACAGCTACCAAACACTTTAAAAGATATAATTCCTTAAATGTATACACACCATGTTTTATTGACTGTAATGTTAATCATTTTGGAGCAATCTCTGTATCCAAATGGCAGTATTCAAAATTAATGTTCCCCCAATCAGCTCCCTTGGAGAACTCAGTTTACTGGAATCATTACAATTTAAATCAATAAAGAGAACCTATAAATAGTCAAAAGACATCATCTCTAACTCTAAAATTCACATTATCTGTTATCTCCAATTCAAAAACATAGATATAATGCAGTTTTCCAAGCAGAGACACCCATATAAACACTATGGTATCTCAAAAGGGGAATCTTAATCCCTATTCCAAATCTGGGTGTATATTCCATGCCTTCTCTTTGCACTGTCCTTAGCACATGGACACCCATATAGCACATTAAAGCCGATTATTCATCAAATGAGTGGTTTGCTCTGGTGGGAATTTCCCCCCAAGTTCTTTAGTTGACTCGGCAAAGCACAGAGAGGGAACACATCCCAAACGAGGGGGAGCCCAGGATTAGCCTTTCTGCTGCCAGCTCACTCTCAGACCACAGTAAGCTGATTATGAAACTGTGCTCTGAGCAGCTGCAGAACCTCCTGGCAGGGGGAGCGTGGGGGGCCCTTTCAAGGAAACAGGCAAAGGCACAGAATGAGCAGATATCTCTGGGTGTGCTCTGAAAAAGCAGCAGAGCAACAGCAAGATGTTTTGGGAGAGAGAACTATTATTTATTCAGCAGTCCTGGAGCTGTCACTGACAGGTTTTTTAGTTGTTTGTGGGGTTGGTTTGTTTTGTGTGTGGGGTTTTTTTTTCCTTTCTCAGGGAAACATGTATTTGATTTCTACTATCCACTTAATGCTACATCTACATGTTATGAAAGAGAATTGAAGTGTTCTGCACCATCAAAGGATCAGTGATAAAGCATTCCACTAAACTATGTTTATTGATTTAGAGCTATTCCAAAGATGACAACCTACAGTTCTCATGATTAAGGTGGAAGGAAGTGGATATTTAACAAGGGATTATGAGATCTTTCTGACTGAACGTCTGCCAAAACCGAGTGCAGGAGCCATTGCAATAAAAATCTTTATGATAGTATCTCACTTGTACACTCATTACTCATGTTTTCGTTCTATCTCACACCTTTCCAATAGATTTCTGGGGAAAAGAAATTCCAAGTTGCTTAAGAACTATTCGAAACAGTGACAGGAAGATAAATATACTGAAATATATAGAGATGTTCTAGATCTCTCAAGTTCAGCTTTTCAGCAAGAAATTAAAGATGACTAAGTGATCAGAAATACTAGAATAAATCTCACACTTACTAAAACAATCAGGCCCCAAAAGCAGTGAAGCCCCTTCTCACACACGGCTTGACACCTTGGAAGGTACAGATCCATCTGGCATGAATTTATGGATCAAAATATATACCTCAATGTTCTACTTGGTGGCTGGTTCTGAACCTATCTATAAATCTGTGATACTGTGCTACACTGCAAAAAACAGTTACCAAATCATACCTGGAGACAGACATTTAATAGCAATTACATGTTTCCAGGGGGTTACAGTGTTACAAACTACATGTAATGGGAAACAGCCTCATCTGCTGGTTTGAGGAGAGACTGTCAGGTGCTTCCACATAGTTTAATTCTTGCCTTTTTGTTTTTCTCTCTCCATTTACATGTCCCAAACCTTATATATTAAAATCCACAGGACAGAGTTTTGGGCTTTTTTTTCTTTCCCAGCAAAACCATTTGTACACCCTCTTTAGATAATTGAGATAATTGAGAGATCTCAAAAAATTCAGTAAAAGGAGAAGCTCTGAATCTACTTTCTGGCTCCTGGTTGTTAATGTAGACAGACACGTCTAAACAGATTGCTCAAAGACTTCTCATTATTTAAGTTACTTATAATTTTATTGAAGCTTCTTAGTGTTCCTAAATCAGCTATTACATGGAACTGTTTGTTTCAACCAGAAATGTTTGATGAAGATTTTTGCTGGGTTTGTTTGTTTTAAAGGTGATTTTAAAAATCACTTCTGAAATAAGATTACTGAAAAATATGCTGTCTTATCTCATTAAAGATTAAACCTTTTATTAAGAAGCATTAGCACTGAAACAATAGTGGGGAATCTAGTGGGAAATAGTATGAGGTAACAGGTTACCCTAAACTTAAGGATGTATTTTTTGCTGCTTTTTAAGTCTCAGTAACATTACAATCTAAACTTCTGCTAATGTACACACAGAGTATTAATGTTGACATGAGCTAACTTCTGAGTGGCTGACTTTGCAGCCTCAGTATTCTTCAAGAATCCTCTAAAAAACAACAACAAAAATCCCCAAGTAGTTATAGATATCCTCAAAGTGTCTCCCCTCCTGCAGACTGCCTTTCCAAACAATCCATCATTATCTTTAGTGCTGTTACATGTCTTACACGTATTATGCTTCCTTGCCAAGGCCAGGGGATCCTACACAAAAGTATTTTCCACATCCCTGTGTGGTCTCAGCCCCATGTGCCCTCAGGATGCTGCTCTAAAGTTAATACAATTGGTTCTGTCAAAGTTAAAGCTATAATGACTCTGTCGTTATTTCATTATCTTGATTGCAGAAAGTATTTTAAAAACAGCACTCTGGTTACTTAAATTACCTCAGCTTCACTATTCCATCCTTCCTTTAGACTCTAATTTTCAAAGGGCTGATCAGTCCCAGTCCCATTCAAATCAGAATCCAGGCTATTCTGTGTTTCAGTGTTTCAATGTTTGTGCTCAGATGGAAGACCTTGGATGCACCAGAAGAGGTTCCAAGTTGATGTCAAACAAACAAAAGTAAAAACTTGAAATACGAGTAAGCACACAGATGGCAGTTATAAAGATGTCCTCAAAAAGTGTAAGAAAGGAAAACAGAAGCAAATAAAACAAGAAATGTGCAGAATATCAAAGGCCGTAAGCATTAATTGTTATTGTTGCATGCAAATGGAATTTCAGAGATTAGTCCTAGAACATAATTTATTATGATATGAAAATCATACAATGAATATTCTTTATTAAGGGCACAGCACTAAAACACGTTGTGTAAAGAGGCTTTACAGGAGATTAGATTCACATTGATTCCAACCAAAAATTGCCCTTTCAGGAATAACCTCTTATCTACCAAAATCTCACTCACCAGAAGCTGCTCACAGCAATTATTCAAAAAAAGGAACACAGGCCACTCCTTGGTATTACTGCCAGCTTCAAACACTCACATTTGATTTCAGAGATATTTTAACTCCAACAGAAATTAAGAACTAGACTATTTGGTTCTAAAAATATTTACCTTTAACAAAAGTAACTATTCTTCTGCCACCAATTTCCTAAAGCAATCATTTCAAACATGCAGTTTAAACTAAACTGTTACTGGTAAGTCATTTAAATGACAACAAATACACAGGAACCCTTTCATATGAATGGAGAGTTTATATAATGTACAAAAGAAAGAACATTGATCTACTACTATATATGGAGATGTTCACAAGGGCACCAAGTGCATTACATAAAAATATAAAAAACAACCTCTCTTTGAAAAATTACAAACAAAGATGCAAATAGCAGCTCCATAAATAAACCATGAAGATAGAAAAAAAAATATCCCCCAAGACTGTTAATCATTAAAAAGCTCAGCTTTGTCTTTATAAAGAGGGTAACTGCCTTTTGATTTTGCATACCAGGCTTTCAGTTCCTCTGTTTTTCTGCAGCCCAGCAAAATGTTTGTCAGAACACAGGATTGCAGCCTGGAAAGGTAACCCTGCCCACATTTGGGGGACAGGCCTCCCATTCCCCTGAAACAGGGAAAACATTCATCAATGACTGAAAAACGTCGGTGGAATGAGGTGAGAGCCATCAGTGATGTGACACACATGGCAAAAACTAAGAACAGTTTGACTACATCCACATGAACTCAATTATGAAAACAGCCCTTACAAATCTGGGGAGGGAACAGAAGGAAAGATAAGAGACACTCAATGAATCTGAGACAAAAAGATCAACAAATGCCAATTAAAGACTTCATATACTTGTGGGGGGAAAAAGGTTAAAAATTAGTATTATTATGAAACAGGAGACAACAGTTTTATAAATGAGGAATACTTACTGGGTGCCACAGTTTAAACAATATATTTTAGGGCTACTAATTCACTAGCAGTTTTAAGTAAGAATAAAACTATCTGTAGATACAGGCATAAAGCAGAGATGCTGTTGTTCAAAATGGAACTCCAGTTTTAATTTGCTTAATTATGTGTCTGAAGCAGTGGAAATAATAAGTTGTTCATCACAGCAACATGTTAAATATTTAGTTGACAAGCAGTGAACCACACAAGGAGTTAGGTTATGAGAAGAACAATAAGCCTGCACTACCACCCCCCTCCTCCCAAAAAAAAAAAAACAATTTCAGAAATATTGAAGTAACCACCAGAGGAAACAACTGCTGTAAAACTGCAAATACTCTAAAAAGCAGGTGTAGGAAAAAAAAAAAAAAAACACCAAACAACAAAGTGAGTGGTTTTTAGTATCTTGTCTGATATGCTGGATACGTTACATGCAATTTTTTCCAAAAGCACAATTGTTTGCCCCCATACATAGATCACAGAGCTGATACCAGAGCTCAGTATTCTCCACTATTGCTGTGGATATGAAGTGATACTGGAACAGATAATTCATTTTGCAAAAGGAGCTCCCAGGCCATCTAAAATACTATTGCACTAAGAACAGAATACAAAAGGCACATTGCAGTATAGTGTTACACTGGCCAACCCTGTACAAAACAGGAGCTGTAATAAGGCTGGAAAGAAATGCCTCACACAAGCTCGGGATTCATCTTCCCTTTTTAATCCAGTGCTGGTTACTATTCCAATTCTTACATTTATTGTCAAGATGTGGTGCCTGCCAATTAATGAGCATTACTATCTTAATTTCATGTTAATGCAGTAGTTGAACCAACTTATTTTTGAGAAAATAATTTTAAGAAATTACTGAGAAAATATTCTGAAAAGGACAGAGAATCCATGGAAATGTAAGAAGGGAAGAGGAGAGGGCATTGAGTTGTCGGGTATGTGCTTTTCTGATGATTTCTACTCACGAACTGCAAGAGATAGACAGCCCCTTCTGGATCACAGTTAAACTGAAGCCCTTTTTGGGTGTTCAATGTTTTAGAACACATTTAGGCAAAAAAAATCTACATTAAAGGCTTGTGGAAAGAAAAGGGCAAATATCTGTTTATTTTGGAAAATACACCCAGTTTTCCCTGAATATATCATCAAGCCATATGGTGCACACATAGTTGTGACACTCAACACAGAAAACCAAATTATTTTCCTTTCTGCTGAGTTGCCTCACAGAACTGTTAAGGTTTCAGCTACAATTAAATCTACATTTGATCCTACAGAAACATAAATCTCACACAGGACTCAGTCAAACAGTGCAAGTGCCTCAAATGTTCATCCAGCTCTGAGCCAAGAAGCTTTTAATGCTAAACATGGGAGGAATTCTACTGACCGCTATAGAAACTGCAACTTTAAAAGTGCAGCACTGAGAAAGGACTGTGACAGACATTACCTAAACATCAGTGAAAGCACTAATGATAAAATCAAGTGTTGCATAAATATTACAGTTCATGACTCTGAATTAATTTTGTTCGACAAAACCTCCATCCATCAAAATACCTAATTCCATATCAAATGTTCAGGACTTCTACTAAATCCAAGTACATATTTAATTACTGTTAATTGATGTCTCAGCATGCATACATCAGCCACTTAAAAAAATAGCCCACAATCCACATCAAAACATTCAACAGTTTTGGTATCAGCCCATCACACTGTGAGGCAAAAAGAACAAGACAACCCTCTCCCAGCACATCTGGACACCTTTATGCTCCCCAGAGGAAAAACCCCTTGACAAAACTCTTGTATCATCCCTTAACACACACTCAGGAGAGAAGGTGATCTCTGGTATAGACAAAAAACCCCAGCACGCTTCCCAGTAGAAAGTATTTGTATGAGTAGCAGGTTATTTTGAGCCCTAAATAACATCTTATCTCATCATACACATTAGGAGAATTCTGTTCTCATTTATACTTGATAATCCATATTCAAAGAGTGAGAGAAGGCAAGTCTAAAGGGTCAGCTTCTGTGGCAATCTATTCCAAGAACACGTATAAAAGTGTAAACCACTATAGTTCTTTTCCCTCACTCCTACATGTGTCTTTATGCAGATCTAACCCTCAGATTGCACATTTGCAGCAGAAACATTCACATAATGCTGTTTTGATGCTAATGATGCTCTATAAATAATATGTAGGGGACTAGTGCAAAGCGTCAGCTGCATATTCATATACATATGTATGGTTATTAAAATGGAATTTCATAAAAAATGCCATACACTAGGAATTCTCATTAGTGTTTTACTCACCTACATGCAGCAGCAAAATAAAGCTCAGGTCTTGAAAATAATCTAGCTTCTAAGTATTTCTGCATATTTACAAAAAAGAGGCAAGTTCCTTTTCTCCTCACAGCCTCAGTGGAAAAAAGAAGTTCCATGCTGGCATTCAATGTAAGATGAAGTAAGTTTAGTAGTTTGATGACACTCCTATGATGTACTTTGATGACTCTTACTTCTACCAACATTCTCCTCTGACTACCAAGAACCATTGTAATAACCAGGGCTCAGCCAGTTTAAGACAAATTTTCAGGTAGAACCTACCTTTTCCCTCAGTTTCTGATGTGTTTGTTCATTCTCCAATCATGGAGCAATCCTGGGAATGGTACACAAGTAATATCAGTCATCTGAGGCCAGAGTCACTAACTGATCACTGAAGTGATCAATTTAAGCTCAGGTTGCATGACTGGACTCTAACTGCCTCATCCCAAACATCACCCTGCAGTCACGACAGCTCCACAGCAAAAACTGCTTTATGAATAAAGTTCATTGTACTCACTACTACGGAACTGCAAATAAAGTTTATAGAAGTTTATATACATTTTTCTTTTAAAAACATATTCTATCTCAAAGACAAACTTTTGCATTTGGCATTTCTCCAGGACTGCAAACTTATTTTTCTCAGATGGGTATTATTTAGCACTAGAGGTTTGCTTGAAACATTATATAATATTTTGGTGATAAAATTTTCCTCTTCCTACTATGAGTTACAGTTACTTTATCAGGAGAGGTGTTTTCAGCTTTGTCTTTCATTGATTCAAGACTGATTTGCTGTTTGATTTAATTGAACAGACATTAATATTCCTTTACAGTTTTTGTTTCTTTGGATTTTTAAGAACCACTGGGGAGAATAACAGATACTCTACAGCAGCTTTTCCTAATGAGGCTATGCAAATATTACAATCCATGGCCCAATAGTTTAAAATAATGATAAACCAACCTGGTCACAAATCACAATCTCATTTGCCCTCTAATTGCTGCCTGACACTCTTTAGAGCTCTATAGTCCCACTGATTGCAAATGAGGGGCAGATGACTCTAACAGTGCAAAGTGACTCTCCAAAGCAGATGAAAGGCTCTTCCATACAATTCCATCTCAATTAAAATATATTGCCCCCTGAAGAAGTTACCCAAATTACAAGCTAAAATCAGTAGATTACTTCTCAATGAAAATTTTACATAGCCTTATAACAGAAAGCAAAATATCACTTGTCATTACTGGAATAAATTCAATCCCCAGCAAGAAAACAACAAAAATAAATGAACCTCTTACTTCTACATCATAAATAGTACTAAAAGTGATTCTGGCACTACAAGAGGAATAATTTATAAAAATTAACTGAGGTGACAGTAAAAAGTATCAGCTTTACTAGTCAAGAACCTGAACACTTCTATTACCAAAGAATACAAGTCCTCCCACTCTGCCATGGCAATGTGGATCAGCCTGGAAAAATCACACCCAGGCAAAGTGATGGCTGGAGTGCTACTTCACCATACAGCATAAGGCAGAAATTAAGATTAAATCCAAATTCTGAGTCAAACTCCTTTCATACCCACAGGAATAACAATTAAAAAAGAAAACCCAACATGGATTATTGTGATTTAAAAGAACACCCGAAGGAAGTTAAAAACATCAGAGGAAAAGCCATGGTTAAAACAGCAAAGAAAAACAATTATGCAAAGGAAAAGGCCTTTTAAGATACACCAGCTCCTAGGTGAATTCTAGCTCTGAAAATATGAACACAGTAAAATTGCTACTGTGAGGCAAAAACTGCAAGTGATCAATAAACATTGCCTACCTGCATTTAATAATGTGGATAACTTTGTACTGCATGAGGATAATGAAATAATTCCAATATACTTATGACTGCATCAGATAAGGAAAAACTTAACCACAAGGTCTAGAAAAACACCTTAGGATATCAGCGGGACCCCACTGTCCTTTCCAAGGCATGTAGGATCAACTTGAAAATTTCTCCAGCATAAGTGTCCCAATATAAAAGAGTAACAACTAATAATTTGAGGATACTTAGAGCACTTTAAATCATGGATTAAATGTAAAATGGAGGCTAATGAATCAAGTATTAATTCCCTTCTTAATAAGAAGAATAATGAAAAGGAGAACAATATCATTAATGCAAATCAATATATATAAGAAAGCTATTAAACAAACCCAGGGTTTGTCCTCTGTGTGAGCAATCACAAGCACATTAATTATTTAGGTTTTTAGAAGGTATTTTACCTAAAATGTTACAAAATTAGACAAAATTTGATACTGCTCTCACTGGAGTGAGGATCACAGCACTATCAGTGCTGGTGGAACAGCAAACTGTGGTGGGAACGGAGTGATCCAGATCAGTGGGTTCACTGCACTCATTTCTTGAAAAAACGTTCTCATGCACATATTAAAACTGGAACAAGTGTTGGCAGACAGCATGTATGTAAATCCTAGTTAAAAGAACATTATTTATGCTCAAACTTAAAAGGCTTAATCTTTTTAATCCTCTAAATAAGAAAAACAGGCTTAATTTGGTTTCAGTATAAAGTGCTACAAGAGGCCATAATGAAAGGCCTTTCATCTTGAGGATAAAGAAATAAGGTCACTAAACTTAAACATACTAAATTTCATATTTGAATTTACCTAACACTAAAGGTAATAGGCTCTGAAAGAAATACAGACAATACCCTTATCTCTTAGAACTTTCAGATTGAAACTATAAATCTCTATATTCTTAGTTGCAAATAATGAGTCACAGGGATGATATACAATAACCGCAGTACATAAGTCAGGCTGTATAAACTAACAGGAATTTCTGTTTCAGCTGGATTTTATAACTGACAAATGTTACGTAATTAACTTGGCAGCAAGGCAGTGTTTTGGAGAAAGAGACAAATATATAGGAGTTTTTTCCCCCTCTACAGGTCTTCCTTTTTTCAGCTTTATTTATTCAACAGTTGACCCATCCTCATGCAAACAAACATATACTATTATTTTGTCCATATACTTGAACTGATTCAAGGAGGCCAGCATGCAATAATCCTTCCTTCAGAACCCAAACCATTCTGTTTAAGTAGTGGCTGATTGGATGTGATCAGTCTCATATGACAAGTACATAATTTTAAAGATGTTGAGATTTTGGGTTGTTTGCTGCAACAGTACAACATGAAACACCAATTTTTAGGGACAAAAACATTAATTTCATTTACCTCCTCCAAATAACTGCCTTCCTGGCTTATTACCAAATGTTCCATTCGCTCAGAACAGCCCTTGTGCTGCGAGTCCACCTTTGACATTTTTTAAAGCAGTGGAATGCAGTTCTAGACGTCACAGATATCACAGTGTATTTACTTGCAGCTCAAATATTTTATTTGCTTCAGTGGGTTTTCTTCAACTCCCCAGTGTTCCCCACCTGTTTGTCTGTGGAGTGACTTTAACTCTACTCCAGTAGCTTGAACAGATGAAACTGAACTCACATTACAATGACAAAGTGTCCCTTCAGTGATAAACATCAAACTTGCAGAGACCATAGGATACTTGAGACGTGATATTATATAACATAGGAAACATCCTATTGCTTAGGGTAGGATTAATAAAAGCAACAGAATTCCTCATGGCTGTTTTAGTCCGGGCTCTCCTCTGCTCTTACACAGACACCTGGCAATAAAAGCACATGCTGTACCTACTCCACCTCAACCCACACCTGGCAGCTGGAAATCACATCCTGTTTCCCAAAACATCTTCAATTCCACTTCAGTTGTTCACTGCTGTGTAAAATCCCTGCTAAAACAAAGAGTTTATACCCATCTTTCCCAACTGACTGTTAATATAATGTGCAGCAAGGCCAATTACCTTTCAAATGAAATTTAATCAAAGAAGGTGTCTCACCCTTAGAAGATCTGAAGTTTTTCTGTTCAATTACTGACAAATGTGTCAAATGTGTCCCTTAGAGGTCCTAAGGAAATAGAATTATCCACACTGAATAGTTATTGAAAAGGAAAAGGAAAGTATTACTATCTCATCAAGAGAACAAAACAATATCATGAGAACCAGTTTCCAATCTTATCTAATAAAAAGGCAATTTGCCACAAGACCTTTAACACCCATTTGTTAAAGTAACCCAGAAACTTATTTTTTGAAGTGATAGACTAGGAACACACAATCAATTTTTACAGTTTTAATTATTAAGAAAATTGTACTATGCATTTCCTTCAGATTAAACAAATACCACTAGACAATCCTGCCTCAATAATAATAAGCAAACAACAAGCAAGCCACAGCTTTTTCTAAGGCAAACAAAGAAAAAACCTCCTTGTGAGGTGGAGTTCTGCCCTTTCTAGTTTGCCCAGACTTGCCCCTTCCCTCTCTGTATGTTCTACCATGTTATTGATATAGCACAAGGGGTGTTTTTTTGCTGACATACTCACACCAGACAAAGCTCTCTTTCATCAAGTGTTCAACTGTGCTCCAACACCAGGCTACAGAAAACAGCAGTGCCAGACGCTCTTCTAGAGCTGGATTATAAACCATTGCTTCTTAGAAGGGGAATCACAATATCCCTAAATTAAATCCTTTACTGGAACATCAGCACTAAGATTCTCCACATAAACCAGCAACACAAAGTTTAGTTATTACATCAAACCTATTGTATTTTATACTTTTGCTAAAATAGTACCCAACTGGTATTAGAGGGCTTGACAAAAACAAGGGACTCAGTGCCAGAAACAGCAGGTTTTTACTTGTCAGAAAAGCCAAGGCAGTTACAGTGTTCCCCACTTTCACTCAATCTTCCTACGTGGTGTTAAGCTCCATTTTTAAACTACATTTCACAATAAAATCAAGCATTTTTTGCTATAAATCGAATATTACAAGAGTACTTTTGCTTCCATTCAGTTAATCAAAACACCCCACCCACCTCTACACAGATTGTTCAGCTCAAGACACAGCCAGCAAGCTTTGCCAAATCTAAGGGTTTTGTTGTGATCTGAAATAAAGATGAAGGTTCAAGGCTACACCCTTCTACCTACAAAGATTTCTGCACTGATTAAAAATGGCTAGATTAAGCTTTTGAGAGCAATGTTAGAAGCCAGGGGAAAACAAAACAAAACCAAACCAAAACAAGCAGTTTGAGCAAGTCTTTATTCTCCTACTGCAATAACTACAAATAACAAGACAGACTAATTCCTCAAATCTTTTTGCCAAAATGTTGGGGTATGATGGAATCCATCCCTCAAATAAATGCATGCTTTGAAAAAGGGAAAAATAAGAGATACTTTTGTGATTTGTGCCTTGCAGCCAAACTTGAATGACCCTGAGAGAAATCTGTGCAGACAAATCACAAGATTTATGTACAGCTTGTTAGATCTGTTTCCCACCCCCATGTGTTATTGCTCCACAAATTGTAGAACGGGTTTGTTTTTATTTTTTTTAGCAAGTGCTAATCTTGACTAAAATCCATCATAAAGAGTGCTACAATATTGCTTTTTATTACAAATAGCCAAAACGTCTTTGAAAATATAAATCTGTAAAACAATCCACAGACTGTACAGTGCATTTACAGGACACAATCCAGAAGGTAACATGCAGTGTAAAACCTGCTTTATACATTAGCCCTTGGCCACTCGGCGTACTACCACGACTTATTAATGACTATAGGGTGAAAAAAATAATTAAAAAACCCCAAAAGCTCAGTTACATCTAACTTTGCCACGAGATTGGGATACATACATCACTGTACAAGGAAGAGTTGCTTTTAACTAGAAACCGTCATCATGTTGCAACTCTTGGAAGGGCTGGATCTGCCAGTTCTCCACTCCTCCTTGCAGCTGGTCCTGCTCTCCAGCTGTTTGGCCGCCTTCCCTCCAGGCTGGGGGCTTTCGTAGAGCACACAGATAGACCCATCCTCACCTATGCGATAGGACACTTCGAAGGGGTCGACCCACAGAGTTAATTCGCTGGGTAAGAGCTGGAAGAGCCTCTCGTGGCTCAGTCCGATCATCCCCGCCGCCTTTCCTATCAAGGGGTCCATCTTATGGTTGATCCTGATGCAGCGGTACCCGGAGCCCTTGGAAGGCACCAGGGGAAACCAGTGGTGCTTGTAGTGCTCTACGGGAAGGAACAAAGAAGAGCTTTACCGCGGTGCGCTCCGCCGGACCCCTGGACAGGAGGGGATGAAGGGGATGATCCCCGCGACACTCACCGCGCATCGCCTCCTGCAGGCACTCGCGGAAGCACCGCAGCTGCTCCTCGCCGACCCCGCCGGCCGCCCGCAGGAGGCGGGTCACGAACGCGGCCGCCGTGGAGATCTCGGTCCTCATGGCCACCCCAGCCCCGCTGCCAGCGCCGCCCGGCCCGGCCCCCGCGGCCGAGGCGGCACCGCGCAACAGCCGCACGGTGCGGGCGGGACGGGGCGGGTTTGTTGTGCTGCTGGAGGAGGCGGGACCAGCGCGGACGCACGGACAGCCCCGCGCTCCCCTGTGCCGAGCCCGGTCCGGTTCCCCCAACAGCGATAACGGGTCAGACGCGCGGCCGTGCTCGGAGCTCGCACCGCACTTGCCCCTTCGTGGGGCTGGAGCACCTGGCTCCCAACTCCAGGGCAGCGGCAGGTCCCCTTATTCCACCGCCTGCGGTATTCCTGGTTGGCATCACCGTTATCCTGCCTCGTGCCCTTCCCCCCACCCCCGCCCTCATTTCTCAAGACC
>VXAU01001451.1:1845404-1946037 GCA_013399695.1 Formicarius rufipectus | reverse complement strand
CGCCCTCATTTCTCAAGACCCGGTAGGAGCACATCCTAAAAACCTCTCACCAAGGCTGCCCCTTAAGTGTGGGATTTCCTGCCCCACAAGAAAGCAATAGGATTAAGACCCTCAAAGGACAAAAACATACCTATTTGTGCAAAACTCAAACGCCATCACCTACTTTGACCAGTCCCACTTAGCTAGAGTATAATTCTGAAGGCCATTTTGTAGCCTAAGCAAAGAGATTTTCATCAAGGAAAAAGTAATCTTTTTGCACCTCTTACAGAAAAGACAACAGGTTTTTGTGGTTCCTTTTCCTCTCACTCACAGCTGTTAGCACTAGACTAACCCTCTCCTAACCAGCTCTGAGGTCTGGGTCAAGAGGCTATTTTATTGAAACAAGTTTTCAGTGAAGCCCAGTTCACACCTTCCCGCCCCATCATCTGCCAGAAGATTTCTATGGCTTTAAGAATTGAAAAGGCTTGTCACACAGACAGCAAAAGCAGGTAAGTTACCGACTGTTAAGGATTATTTGGATTCAAAGTCTTGCTTAGCCCTAGAAATGAAAGCACTCAAAGCCTTAGGCTGCAAGAGTTGACCAAGAGACAAAATTAATGTTACAAACACAAAACTAGCTGAAACTGGAATATACAAGCAGAATAGAAAAGAAAATGAAATAATTCAAAAGGAATGAGGCAACTTTGGAAGAAAGTCAGCCCAGTGCCCAAGATCAGTAAGTCAGCAACAGTCAGAGGACAACTCACATTCAAGTAGGAACCCAGAGCTGAGCCGTGCTGAGGTGGCATCCACATCCAACTGCATCATTCCTAACACAACTATCAGACATACAACCTTCTTTCACCAGGATTGTTTTAACTCATCAACTCACACTTAATTTGTTGTTATTCTGTTCACCTGAAAGTCATTTTCTCTTTAGCAAGAACACCTGGAGCAGAGGAAAATGGAGCCGGTGTCTTGGTTTATCTTGTTAAAAATACAGTTTGAGCAAGTGCTCTGTCATTCTAGTTTTCCACAACTTCAGCTAGAGAAAGAGAAGAAAGTATAACTGAAGCTGTATTACTTATACAATATACTGTTATTTAAAAGTAGAATAACAATTAGCAATGATAGTACAATCCTATTCATTTATTTTAAAAAAAACAACAAAAAAACCCAAAGCAACCCACACACAAAACCCCAAACAAACAAAAACAAACAAACAAAAAAAACCCAACAACAAACCAAAAACCACACCAACCCAGAATTAAGAGCAAATAATGTCTAAATCGAGCAATAGGACTTGCAAGAGGTTTTAAACAAAACAATTTTGGTTTCAATCTGTTTCATAGAATCATTTAGCTCTAAATGTAAAGAAATAAAACCATTCTTAAAGAGAAGAACTACCTTCCCCTTATTGCTAGACTACAAAGACAAACATTGTTACTATTCTTGCTACAGGGAGAAAAAGAACAATTCCAAACACAATTCAGTGATTTCAGCATCAAACCTATCCATAACTTCCCCAGTCTGGTACATAATTGGTAAAATGCAACTTGTTAGAGACACAGAAAGCCTTCAGAGGGTGCTGAAGGGGCACAGGTGCTGCCTCCCTCCCAGGCTGTCCCTTTCCCCTGCACCGGTTCTGGTTGAGTGGCAGAGCCTGCCCATCCCTCAGGGATGCTGGGACAGAATCACAGAATCAGCTGGGTTGGAAGAGACCTCCGAGATCAAGTCCAACCCTTGATCCAACACCACTGTGATTACCAGAACATGGCACTGAGTGCCACATCCCGTCGCATTATAAAAACCCTCAGGGAGGGTGAATCCACCACCTCTCTGGGCAGGCCAATCCCAATGCCTGATTACTCTCTGTGCAAAGAATTTCTTTCTAATATCCAACCTAAACCTCCCCTGGCAGGATCCCTTCCCTCATCCTGCTGGCCACACTATTCCTGACGCAGGCCAGGATGCCATTTGCCTTCTTGGCCACCTGGGCACACGCGGCTCATGTTGAGCCTCCTGTCAGTCAGCCCCCCGTTCTGCCTGGCCGCTCTCCAGCCTGCGGTTGTTGCGGCCAAAGTGCAGGACTCACGGCACAGGTGGGACAGCGGCCCTCTGGGCTGTCCCTGCCCACGGCACGGCGGGACGAGCGGCACTCCGCTGATGGGTTAAGTTTGCACGGGAAACCCAGAGATGCGAGGGGACAGCAGAGCTGCGCGGCCGAGTACCCCCTGGGAACTGGTCACACTAACACAGCGCTTTTGACTCCGGAGCGCCGTCCGTGAGGGACAGCGAGTGACCGTGACATCACCTCCCTCCAGCCGCCCTCCCGACCAATCCGAGAGGCGCTTACATCGCGCCCCAACCACCGCTACCCCCCTCCCCCTCCCCCCCCCTCGCGGCCAATCGCGGNCCCGCGGGTCCCGCCATGGCGGCGCCGCCCGGGCCGCGCAAGCGGAGCGGCCCCGCAGGGACGGCCCCGCCGGGGCCCCGCAATGGGCTCCCCCCGCACAAGCGCCCCAAGAGCAACGCGCCCGGCGCCGCCGACCCCTTCGGGGACGGCGATGACTTCACGGCGGACGACCTGGAGCAGATCGACATCCTGGCGTCGCAGGCTCTGTCGCAGGATCCGCCCGCGGGACTCGCGTGGGCAGCGCCGGCGCTGCCCCGGACCGGGGGGGAAGGTCGGTGCGTCCCGGCGGCCGCTTTGCCGAACGGGAGGGGTGTGCCTTTAGCGGTCATAGCGTGGTTTGGGTTGGAAGGGGTCTCAAAGGTCAGTCAGTGCCACCCCCTGCCCTGGGCAGGGACACCTCCCACCAGCCCAGGCTGCTCCAAGCCCCGTCCAACCCGGCCCTGGGCACTTCCAGGGATGGGGCAGCCACAGCTCCTCAGCCTGTGCCAGGGCCCCACCAGCCCCACAGGGAACGCGTTTCCAATTTGAACCCGTCCCCCCTTGTCCTGTCACACATGCCCGTGTGAATGGTCTTGCTCCAGCTTTCCTGCAAGTTCCCTTCAGGGAATTCCCCCCGGCCATCAGCACGGTGGTACCCCCAGTGTCAGAGGGATGGCTGGGCTTCAAAGGAATAACCAGAGTAATAAAGGAATAACAGCTTGTCTGACCTGTGCCCTGGGGAGTGTGTGGTAACCTTGGCCTGGGACATGGGCGCTGCATTTTAAACCTGCCAAATGAGCGAGCTTCATAAACTTTTAACTTGCTTTAGGTATCATTCACATCATCGTCATAAACTTGTTTTAGGTATTATATCCTGGTAGGATGTTGGCTCCCAAGTTATTTTTTCCCTGTTCATTTTCACTAATACATAAGCTGTCATATTAACAGGTGGTCTCCAGGTTTACTTTGAAAAAGCAAAGCAAACTAGGGGTTTGTTCATAATGAAGTTTAGAGGGTGTAAATCCCCTTAAGTTTAATGTTTTGGTAGTACTGAGATCTCTGTCCATGTGAACAAGTTCTCAGTGAGCCCTTGTTTGTGCACAGTGTGTTACCTAAAGTTACTTGCACTTGCTGTGGGCCATCTTACTGCTTTTTGTAGTAATGGTATAAACAGTAAGATATTCACATGTATGTAATGACAGATAACAAAGTGTTGGTGTTGAGTCACCAGTGATGTGTGCACTGCTGCTGAATTCACATCTGGGCTTTTCTCTGCAGCAGGAGGCAGAGCAGAAGATGGGCTGATGAGAGATTCATTCCAGTTTGAAGTACTGCAGACACAGCATGAAGAAATCAAACAGAAGGTTGGCAACATCTTCCTCTCTAAATGTCACATCTCTAGTAGGGCTGACTAAAAGGTGGGATTAGTCCAGTTCCGAAGCATTTAATTCTAATCAAGTTGATCAATAGTCTTTGTAATGACTTTGTAAAATCATACTAGAAACAGCACTAGTGATAATTAAGAGTGAGACCAATGTTTTTTTGCGTGGTCATTTCAGAGTAGCAGAGGCTAATTTGTCAGTTTTACTTGTTCCCTGTCAAATCAATTCTCTGTCCTGTCAGCCAGTCACCAGGACTTGTTTTGTGCAGCTTAAAAATTTGAGAAAGTAAAATGACTTAAGTGGCTTTATGTTAGTTACTTCACCTTCTGATCATGCATTATGGAAAGATACTTAGGGGAAGAAACAGATGCAGAAAAGTAAGAAGGCACACCTTCCTGTTCAGCTTAGGAAGGAAATAAAACTTGAACAAATTTATATTTTACCAGAACAATCTTAGCCTCTGATCAAATTTCATGTAGGTACTTCCTGATCCAGAAATATTATATGTCATTTAATACTCTCTAGTGTATATTTTTTAAACACGCTGTGTGTGGATAACTTTTAGTGGGAAAGAGGTCAGCAGCTTAATAACACACTGTCAGGAAATTTCTTCTTTGATTTGATTTTGAACCTAATGATGGTGAGTGGATGGCACGTGACTATTATGAGAGACAATAAACAGAGAATAACTTGTGCACTTTCACCTCCATAGATAGTAATTTCCTTGCAGTTGTGCTTTCCCCCAGCTGGGAGGGTCCTACTCTATTTACCTTTCTTACCTCTGTTTTCTGAATCTCTCCCAGCTCTGTTACATCTGTCTTCATCAGGGAATCTTCTACATGCACACAGTGTTCACCATGGGAGTAAGCCATAATTTTACAGTGGTATAGAGATTTCTTCCTGCATTTTTGAGTATCTCTTTTATTATCTGAGTGGTGGTGGCTGCTCAGGAAGTATTAGAGGGTAAATGTGTCATGGAGATACTGTCTGGGGGTGGTGCCTTGTCTTAGGACAGAGGTCTTGTTGGCCACCCTGCTAGATGGAATATTATAATGAAATTATCAGTGCTATCATCCCAATAATGAGTAAATTATTGATGTGTATGATTAGAAGGCTTTTCAGAAAAACAACCAGTTGCAGAGATGGGGAAAGGATGGTCTCTGACAGATATCAAAATGGAATGTAAACACTTCTTTGCTGTCATTTATAATTCTGTTAGAGAAAACAGTAGCTGAGCCTGATTTAATCAGAAGAAGGTTAGAGGCAGCATTGCAGAATTCCTGAACTGGGCTACAGGAGCATTTTTCTCCCTCAAATTTATAAATAAGGACCTAATTTTCAACCACACAGTGATGCAAATACATACTTTTGGCTATGTACATCCTGTAATGGAATTCCTCTGTTTACAGCTAAAAGAAATGCAGGATGAAATTCTCACTAAAAATGGAGAAATTAAAATTCTGCGTGACTCAATGCAGCAGATGGAGTTTGCTATGGAGGAACAGAAAAGATCATACCTGCAACTGGAACAGCAAAAGTCTCAGATCATAAGTGAAAAAGAAAGAGAGTTCTCCAAAAAGGTTTGTAAATATATCAATTCCCTGCAGATCACATACAGAACCCAATTATGACTTACTGATTTCATAGACCATTTAGTCAAAGCAGGAACACTGGAGTGAAATTTCCAAATGCATGCTTTTCTTTTTTATCTGAAAGAAAGCATTTGTAAGAACTTGCTGAGGATTCTCTCCTTCCAGAATAAAAGAGTAAAATTCAAGTGGTAGAGGTTTTAATTTGTTGCTTTTTTTTAAGCAACCTCTAGAACGTTAAAACTGGACTGTATTTTACAATGGAAAAAAGCGACAGAACATGCTCTGTGCCTCTGATCAGATTGCTATTCCTGTTGCAGTCATCTTTCTGAGAGCCCTGAAGAGGACAGTGGCTGCTTTTGTCCTGTTCACTCTGCATTAGTGGCCTCACTTGGGTCATGCTCTGCATGGCACTTGGTCTGTCTTAGCCACTCACAAATGCTTCTTGCCTGAACTTCTGGCACTTGGTTCTCAGGTAGTATTAATTGGAGTAACATTCTTAAAAATGGAGATCTTGTGCAGAGTTCACAGTAAGTAGATGGTAATCTTGAACTCTTAGGGTAACTCCAGTTGCTCTGCAGTTTCAATGCCGCTAAGTTACTCAGTAATAGTAAAACTGTCTTTAATTCCTCTTTCAGGTACAGTCATTGCAGTCAGAGCTGCAGTTCAAGGATGCCGAAATGAATGAATTAAGAACACGACTTCAGAACTGTGAAAGAAATAAACATGTTACTCAGGCAGTTCCAATGACAAGGTAGGGGTTTTGGAAAAGGAATTTGTGTTCAGTTTTACAATATGTGTGCTTAAACTATTAAAGAGGTTTCTTTCATGTAATTTTAGTTCTGATGTGTTTAAAAAATACAACCCAAAAGGTCTGTTGACCTCTGTGAAATTTCCTCTAAAAGAGCCTTTCTTGTATCTGAGACAGAAATTCAAAGAGTTTATAGTGAAGTACCTTTAAAACGCCAGTGTAAATAAAACAGGTTCTTGTTTATTGTTTAATGAAATAACTACAAATTAAAAACCAATTCATCTTATTTGTATTAGCCCTAAAAAGAACTTAGCAGTACAAGTGAAGCCAGAAGGATGTTCTCCACAGCCTGGAAGAAGATCTTTTCCTACAAAGGAGTCCTTCAAAGCTGAAATGGCCACTAGACCATCAGGTTCTTCACGGAATTTGATGGCCCCAACTGCTTCCATCAAAGAAGGTAAATCCATGCACAGCTCACAACATTTGTAGCTGCATGTGAACATTCTGCCTTAGAGAAGGATTTTTGTACTGTGAGCAGTTGCAGGAAGTTCACTGTAGAGAAAAGCAATTACTTGTTTTATTTTTGTTTTCCTTGAGTGTCTTTCCACTTTATACACATTGGAGTTAAATAGCCATGGCTGAAATTTGCATGGAGAGCATTTTAATCCACACCTTGGTACCAGATGCCAAAGTGCCAGTGATGAAGGGGGCCTTGGCTGCAGTAAAAATCTTTCCTTATTATGTGATGAACCAAAATATCCAAATTGTTGATCTGCCTTTTTTCACTGAATAAAGAAGAACAGGAAATAATTTGCTTATTTCTTGAAATGGTCTGTTAGTCAGCTAATGAATTTTTTGTATTCTTGTTGTTTTGGCTTTTTTTTGGGGTGGGATTGGATTTTAAAGGGTACATATTTAGCCATATTGAAAGAAGCAACAGAAACAACATGCTCATTTCCTCTTTTATGTGTGGGGCAGTAATTCTCATAAAATTGTATCTTGGAATTCACTGAGTAAAGGTTAAAATTAATATCTGCACGTATTTGAAGATTGCTGTAATATGAAATAAAATCAATGATTTTTTATAGCAGCCAACTGCTCTATTTCCAATGGGAAATAAAACATGGAAGCAATTTGGATATAATCAACTAATCCTTTCAGGAACAGTCTTGTAAAATCTGAGACGTTGCTTTCAGTTAGAGTGTTTGGGCTGAACCTGTATGGGCAGGAAGAACACCAAAAAGAAACATACAGTAATCTTAAAGCATTACTGTTGCTACTGTTGGTTATGGTAACAGCACTCAATGCGTATTTGTTTGAAAAAATGTACTTGTCTTCTGAACCCTTTAAGTCTTTTGACCTTAGTTTGCCTGGTGATTGAGACATAGATGATTAAAAGAATATGAAATGCTCAAATTATTTTTTTAATTTATTTTTTAGAATTATGTGTTAGTTTTTAGCAGTCCTAATCTTTGCTAGTGGGAATTCAACTTAAGGATTTTTTTTTCTAAAAGAAAATTGGAGAGCAATAGCACTGAACAGCAGATGATAAAGGTGAAGTTAATTAATTTTGGGGAGCAATTCTGCATTCACCACAGCTCTTAACTGTTGTTTGATGTATCTGAGTACACAGGACAAATTTTTTTTGCCTGGTTTAGCGTCTGTTTCCTTACTGTCTGAGTGTGTGCAGTGGATGGGCACAGATCTCTAAGCAATGCAGTTCTCATAATCACTGTTTGTTTCAGACAGTAAGATGAGCCATCCTGAAGTTTACTCGGTGAAGCACCGCGAGGCGACGGGAAAAAACGGTTCCTACAACTTTGCACCCCAACGGAGCACAGAAGGTGACTTCATTCTGTCCATGCAGAAATAAAACAACAGAAAATGTACTGTTTTTAAAAAAACCTAAGCCTGTAGAACATTTACAACAGTCAGCTCCAGGAAGTCTTCAGGGAATTATCTTGGTTCCAATTCACAGTAGAATTGCATTGCATAATTTTAATGTCTGGAGTGGGACATGGAGGGCAAGTCATCAGGACAGCTGGGATATATTTTGGCTCCAGCTGTTTTGCTGATGTGGGATTGTAATTAAAATAACTCTAAATACGATTTGTTTTATATTTAAATAATTATTCTCATGAAAGACGTTCTCTTGTTGAGAAAGAAGGTTTGTCATGAAAAATTTTGAGGTTGATAACAGTCTAAGGCCGATTTTTGAAATATTAGATTTTTGTTGGTGGTGATGGTAAAGCTACTCCAAGGACAATTCTGTGTCCTTCTAGGTTCAATCTTACTGAATGCACTGATGAAGCAGCCCATTGTCCCTGGGGCATTACTAGGACTCTGCCATCTTCTTAGTAGCAACTCTGAGCCTCTGCCTGGAGCTGTGCTGCAGCCTAACTCTTTGGATACGTAAGTTTTATGGGTTTTAAATTCTGTCTGGCATGTTCTTAGTACAGTGGTATTCCCTGTACTAAGAAACACTTGTAGGATAGCTCACTCTCTGTGTCAAATGCTGCTTCACTTAGACCATTTAAGATTATTCCACATCTGTGATGATTAATATTTGATACTAAACAGTGGAATATCACTAAGAAATAAACTAGGCTAATTATCTCTTAGAGGAAGGCACAGAATTAAATCTGGGAGTGGCTGCTGGCAGCTTGCATTGCAATGAGGGAAGCACATAAACATAATCATGAGTTAAGTGGGAAGAAAATGCTGAAAATGTGATTAAAACTGTGGGGTTTATATCTTCAAAGTCTAAACTGTCTTCAATTTGCAATGTACAATTTATGTGCGCTTTTCCAAGGTACATTTATAGTGACCAGTAAAGCATTTGAAATATGAATATTGGATATAAATTATAATTGGTTTTTGCTTTAAAAAGTTAGACTGTAGCTCCTGAAATACTTGTATTTTTCTGATATCTTATTCGTGATTCTTGTGTCATGTGGGTTCACACAAGGCTCATGTCTCATTGCCCTTCCCATTTATGCAAGCAGAGATGGTGAGTTCATCCTTTGCAGCTGCAGTTTGATTGGTTAATGTCTGAAGTCTCTGACTAAGAAAACGATTTTTTACCATTGTAGTCCTTTAATGGCCCCTAAATATTCCAGATCAGTAATGCAGATACATATTCTTCCCAGAAGCTACTAGATAACATCAGGGGAAGCTAAGAGTAAATGACAGGTTATCAAAAGCCTGAAATTGGAATGCAAACATTTGAAATGCAGTTTCAGACAATGGCTTAGTGTGAGCTGCTGAAGTTACTCACTGTAAGCCCTGACCACTTTAATGAGACCTAGGAATGCTTTGAAATTGTTCTTCCCTGCAGGTCTTAAGTAGTAGGATCATGTTTTTTTCTCTTGTTGTTTTCTCTTTTGGGAATAGACATTGCTTTTTACTTTGGCCTTTCAGTTCATAATAGGAATAACTCAGATGCAACTGTGTTCTTTGCCTTTTCTTCTAAAGTATTTTCCTTTTAACCTTTATTTGGATAGGAATTCCACACAAGTACCCAGCAGCAGGGCAGTGCAAGAAGAAGTCACTCCTGTTATGTCCCTGCAGGAAGCTCAAAAACTTGCTGTAACAGGATTGAACTTGATCACTATGGATGAAGGATTAGCTGAAGGAAGCACAGCAGAAGGTGAGGGAAGGTTCCAGCCCCTGCCACGGTGCAGGATCCGAGGAGCTGTGCATCTCCTGCCCCTGGTGGAACACCACGTGGGTGCCTATTGCCGAGCAGGACAACTGCCGGAGACGTCGGGGAATGGCTCCTGTGGAAACCATTCAGCTGTTTCTTCCAGCACCAGCACTAGTACGGTGTCGAGTAAGGAGGACTTCAGGTTGTCTCTTGAGGAAACTGCAGTTATAGCCCTGGGAATTCTTTATTATTTGGTGTTCTATAGCAGGGATGTTGTCCACACATTGCTGGCTGCTGGAGTGGGAAAAGATTCTGCTGCTGCTGGAGATGAACACATTTCCAAGATGGACAAAAATGTGTTGTGTGACAATCAGTGTGATAATAGAGAAAATATCAGGACACAAGAAGGGCTGCCTGCAGCTCCACAGGATGTCCTAAGTAATGATCGAGCTCAACATTCTTTGTTTAAAAAGCTGCTTCAGGTTTTGTCTTTTTCTGCTGCAAGGGGCTCCCAGACTGACAGAATCCTGAGCCAAAGCCTAAAGGTTTTAGTGAAATTAGCTGAAAATTCAACAATGGACTTGCTAATAAAGTAAGTAAACAATAGCTTTAAAATTATTTCAGACTCTGGTGTTTAGCAGTTCTCATCCTCTGTTGAAACTAATCTGTGAAGATACAGTAGAAGTTTTGCTATGTATGAGAGAAACCACATTTCTCAGATCACCCTTGGGAAGCAGCTGAGAATCTTTCTACTACCTCTGCTGCTGAGTGTGATAATCATCCCTGGCCAGTTTGAAAGGGAAGAAACTTCTTAAGGCCACATGCAGTGGATCAGAGGATCTGTAACGTTCATTTTGTTGTTTTTTCTTTTTTTAATGATTACCGGGATGTGCATAAGGAAGGAAAGCACAGGGTCTCATTCTGGCAGGTAAAATGCCACTCAAAAGTGAGGCATTTCAGCACATCCAGTGTGAATTGCAATGACTACCAAGCATAACAGTATTTTTCAGTGTATTTATGACACCTAATTTGAGATCAGTTCCGTTCTGAATACCTAAAAGGACACCAATTACGGTGCAGTGTACAAGAAATGTTGTATTTCCAACTTGTCGGTGCATTTTCCCATTTCTAACAGAGTTTTCTTTTGAAGTTTTCAGCACCTGCTGAGCAGCCAGGCCCTGCTTCACTGCCTGTGTCCGGAGACCCCTGTGCCTGCCGTCCTCCTCACTGTGAGACTGTTGTGTGTCCTTGCTCAGCACCAGGGGTTGGCTGCTCAGCTGTGCTCTCACTCAGGTAAAAGCCTGCAGAGCACAGAGAACTGCGAGCATGACTAAAAGAAATGCAAACAGGCCTTGCTCCAAGGTGGTAAAACCCCAAAAAGCCTGCTGTGTTTCCTGAAACTTTGTGTTCTAATGCAGTGTTTGTTATTGTTTGAAGAGTATTCGTCTTGTGGTATCTCTCTACATATGGTGCTTTTGATAGCCATGTGAGTTTTTAAAACTTCAAGATTAGAATTCATTACATTGAAGATTAGTGAAGAAAAAATGTGTTTTGAGGAGTTTTGAAGTTTAAATATCAGTACATTGTTGAGTTTTTGGATTCGCCTACTCTACATGCCAAATGGTCTCTGTCCAGTTCCTTATGAAGTAGGACAGGATTACCACAGAGGCGCATATAAAGTTTAGGGATACTAGTATCCTCAGCACTTCAGAAGATGTGTGAAGTAAAGCAAGAACTTAGGCCAGTACCAGAAGTCCTAGATAGCACTAAAATTGTGAGTTAATTTGTAATTAATAGAATTCTTTTTCATCATAAACAGTAGACTGGTTGGGCAAAGAACAAAGTTCTCTTTGTTTCAGACACCTGCCTTCTCCTTGCACTGTACATGTATATAACATCAAGACCAGATAAATCAGCATCTGAAACACTTTGGCTTCAGCTGGAACGGGAGGTAACCACGGCTGTGTGTCCATGTGCTCTTCCTGCTCTTTCCAGCTGGGGGAGTGGGAGAAGCAGGACAATGCGCAAATTGTCTGAAAACCAGTTCTTTCTCTAGCTGGGATAGAAAACTGCAAGTATGGGCCTACAATAAGGACTACAGTTTTGTTTTGTTTTTTTTAAGAGGACCTTCCTGAAACTGAATCAGCAGCTATTCTTAAAGAGAACATCCGTCATAATAGTCACTGAAAAAATAATAAAGATTCTAGGATGGCTACAGCTGTTCAACACCAAGCTTTATTTTGCTTTTAGATCAAAAGTGAAAAGAAGAAAGATGTCTGCATAATTTTGATTGTATCAATTCCCTCTAGTACATCTAAAAGGCAGGCTGTAGTGATTTAGGATTGTATTCCTTGTGTTCAGTGGAATTGTTAACTTGCTCTATAATAGCCATGGTTATATGTAGAAAGAAAATATAATTTCTGTTGTGTGTACTGACAGAAGTGACTTGAGGTTCTGTTTTCTTCAGTTCTGCTCTCCTTTTAAAGAATTTGAACCATTTCCATTATCCCCCTACCCACGTAGTTATATTAAGTGTAAACACGTTTGTATGCAGCAACTTAAGGCCCACTGACCTCATTAGCTGCACATCAGAAAGTGGAAAAGGTTCCTGTGCAAAGCAGATTCTGTGTCTGTAAAGTTTCACTGGGAAAAAACCTTTACAATTTTGGGGGGAAGAGAGATCAAATGTTAATTAAAAAAAACAAGAATGTTTGAAACTGGCAATGAAATATCATTTCTACCTCTCCTGTTTGCAGCTTAGTATTCACTGTAACACAGTCTGTGTTTGTAACAGGCAGTCAGGTTCCTGACACGGTGCGTGAGGTGCCCCGGGGCAGTAGTGCTGTTACCTGGCACAGACTGTCAGTGCAACCTTGAGGTAAGTCACCACCATCCCTGACTTTAATTTGCCCAGAACTTCAAGGTACTCAGTGCTGGCATAGCTTTTTGTCCCTTTTATTTTAGCTGCAATGAAGCAGAAGCATCCTGTACTTCAGAGGATGCCACCTCCTATGGAGCTTGTCTTGGCTTGCTAGAAAATATTCTGAAATTTGAAAGTTTGAAGAGATTAATCCATGATGTTCATAATAAAAGAAGTTTTCTACTACTATATTTTTACTTTGTGTTTTTCCTCCTGCAGGTGGTCAAGGCACTAATTATAATGTTACACAGACAGTGGATGAAGATTAGAAGAACTGAGAATAGCTTGTGTGCACATAAGGAACAAATTATCCAGTTTCTACGGGATGCTGTTTTACTCTTACACAGCCTATCTCAGAAAGATAAACTGTTCCATGAGCACTGCTTGGAAGTTCTCCATCAGTATGACCAAGCCATGCCAGGCATAAGAGCCATTCTCAAAAAGACTCAAAGACTGAGTTCCTGTGAAGGTAAAAGTCAGCCAGATGTTGTCTTTTTTCCTTACTGTAGAAATAGAAATTTCACTTCTGTCCTTTTCTTTTCTCCATAGAAATACTCAGATAAGACAAAATCCAATACTCCAGCTCTCTTTAGCAGAAAAATCTGCACTATATATTACAGTAATTTTAAATCATTATTTCAAGTGTCTAACCAGCATTATACCTGCTTTCAGCACTCAAGGGGTTTTTTTCATCATCTGTAACATTTGTGTCGTCTTCTCCCAGCTCTCCTCCATTGCCCCAAAAACTGCACATGCCAGCATGCATTTAGAGGGACTTTTTACAAATGCAGGTAGTGAGAGCACAAGGGCAATGATTCCAAAATGTAAGAGAGTAGGTTTAGATTGACTATTAGGAAAAAATCCTTGCCTGTGAGGGTAGTGGGGCCCACAGAAGCTATGGCTGCCCCATCCCTGGAATGGTCCAAGGCCAGGTTGGATAGGGCTTGGAGCAACTTGGGAAAAGCATTAAAGAGGGGGAGAGATTTGTGTGACAAAACAGTAATCTAAAGACCTGCTTGCGTGGAACCTTCAGAAGGATATTTGCTGCAGTCCTCCAGTCAGGAGGCAGATCCCAGCTACAGTTACACTGTATCAAGTAGAAAAAAAAAATTACTATCTGAAACATGACTATTTGTTGTTGCAGAGCTGATGTTGGATGAATTGTATCCTCCTGAGCCAGACCAAGGAATGGACTCCAGCTAGCCAACATCTAGTGAAAGACCTGTCCTTCCTCATCTGAACTGTCATAATCACTGCCAGTGCAAATGTGAACTCTAAATCGTACCTTTAGTGATAGTCTAAAGGTTACACTCAAAGACGGCACAAACAAGACACATTTCTTTGTTGTAATTATTTCAGTGCCATCTGAATGTAGCTCAAAGTAAACACCTTTTGAGATGAGAATGATACTGCAATGGACTGTTTTGCTGAGCAGACCCACTCAGTGCCTTAGGACTGGCTCTGGTTATGAATTTCATCCTGTATAAAACTGCTGTGAATGGAATGGAAATGTCACTCTATGCTCTCCATTTTCTTGTGACTAGCTGAACTTATGATGCTGAATGTGCCAAGATGTTTGGGATCACTGCATTCACATGAAAGTCTTTTGAACACCCTTTCTTTTATAATTTTAACTCTTTCTTGCTTAACTTCCAAAATTTTAATGTTGGCACTAGTAAACAGTTTACAGTGATTTTAAAAATCTTTCTAGAAATTTGAGTTGGCAGTTCACTAGAGGGCTTTGAATTTCTTACAGAGAATTGGTCACCTGAGTTCACTCAATTTCATGAATCTGCTGAAAGCGTAACTATTGAGATGCCAGAACAACAACAAAAAAATATTAATACACATTTTTAAAACTCACCTTAAAAGAGTAAGATGGTACTGGTGAAGACTCCATCCTAGGTGACAGAAGGATATTTAAATGTGTGCAGAATGACAGGGTTTTTTTTGTCATAGTGAAGATGAATGACCATGTCATTCCTAGGATGCGGCACTGAAGGCTGGAGGAAGAGCTGCTGCTACAGCCTGCACAGTCATCACAGCTACAGTGGGCTGAGCCCAAAAAGGGATGTGAGTGCTACAACAGGCACTTGAATCAGAAAGAGCCTGGATTCAGGGAACATGAGGAGAGACCATACTAGAGTGGGGAGAAAGCCCTTGGGAAACTGGGAAACACTGTTTCTTTGGTCATGCCCAAACAGGCTATCTCCTGCCCTGGGGCAAAGAGCCCCACTACAGTGGGCTCAACAAGCTTCCTGACTTGGTTTTTACTTTGGAAGAGAACTTTTCCAGAAACTGCTATGCAGGAATAACCAGGAAATAATCCAGCACCTCCCAAGGGCCAAAGCTCTCCCAGCACAGCCTGGATTCAGCCTCTTCCCAGAGCAGCAGCTCCAGGAGGACTGCAGAGGCAGGGCCAGGTCGTTTCTGTGAATCACAAGCTGCCAATCTCTCCTCTCAGTAATAGGTTACAAGTCCTTTGTAGCACATGGAAAACTGCCATTTTCCTGTTTAAATGCAGCAAGGAAGGGGGAACAGGCACATAACAGCAAAGCCTTCTGAACTTGCACAGGTCACAATCCTGGAGCTGCCACCAGGGCCCTGGACAAGACATGCTGCAGAGCTTGTGTGACAAAAAAAAAAAAAATTTGACTTATCCACATAAAATAAATAAATAGAAACTCAATAAAGACACCAAAACCAAACACAACACCAAACACAGCATTTCCTGGTCTTCAGCATTAGATTAGACAGAAGAGCTTGGGAATGCTATGCAAAAACCCTTTCCTTCCTCAAAACTAAAGGAAACATTAAGATAATTCTTTAAGGACAGCCCCATGAGCATGAGCTGTGGTAAAACCCATTCTGGCCTGAGCCTGCTGTGAGTGGCAAGCATAGGACAGCTGTAACAGATATGACAATCACAATATCAAAAAATGCAGTGACCTGCCATCACTTTTCAACTGTTCCCACCACTTAGATTCTCTAAACATAATTTGAGTTCACAGAGATAAGACAGATTTAAACCCCTTTGGGTGAACAGACCAAATGAACTGTTAAGAAGAGTTTGGACAAAAACCAGTTAAGGAGTCCCAAATTGTTGAAGCCATCTGGTTATAAAAACTTGTTTAAAAAATTCCTGGCCTCATCTAAAGGGTGTGTGTATGGCAACTTGGAAAAAGGGAGAAGGGGATTATTGCTGAACTTTATATAAACAGAAGTGCTATCTGTGGAAAAGACTGCCAGGAAAATCCCTAACTGTTCCTTTCCTGGCTCTGCATCCCCTCCCATCCACCCACTAACAGATACCACCTGGACATAAACATTTATACTCTCGTTTTCTTCCAGTTTCTGACTTTAAAGTAGTATAACCCAGATACATACCCCAAACAAACCCCAAACCCTACTCTTTTGCTGGCAGAAACTATAGTAACATGGTGTTATGAAATTAAACGATAGCTTTTAAATTTGAAGGAATTTTCTGTGACTGAAAAGTTCACATTCCTAAAGAAAACTGAGGCTGCACTCCTGAAAAGGCAGAAATAAATATACTGACAGAACTTCCATAATTAATTATTCATTAAATCAGTCAATCAATCTTTTGTCAGGATTATTGCAAGATTGTAAAATGGAAGAATTACTGAAGGTCAGTACGTTCTCTTGGAATTTTTCTTGGGATTAAAATCCAACCACTTATACATCAGCTGATTACCCCCTGAAAGAAACTGAAGCATTTTTAAACATCTTGGGCCTACTGTCTTCATGACCCAAAACCAACAGGCAGTTCTCATCAGACACTCCCTGAAGAATTCCCAGCACAGCAGCTTTCCCATGGCCAGTTTGCATTTCCCTAATATGTTATGGATAAGCTGTGCTTCTGTATTAACTGAGAAAAGGAATTTACTCTGGCATCAAGAGCAGTCACAGGACTGAACAATGAAGTGTTGAGCAACAAGGAAAACCACTGGGCATGTTCTACACACGATTATCACATTCCTCAGCTGCAGCCACCCATCTGTTTCCTTGCCCTTAGGGATGGCAACCACAGTTTTCCCTGGATAAGATGAGCTCACTAGAGCTGGCTTTTTCCTGCTCAGTGAACTGTACTTTCCACATCTTGTAGGATCACTGACTGCAGGAGGCTGGAAGGGGCCTCTGTAGCTCATCTAGTCAAGTCCCTGATCAAACCAACCTTCCCCTGAGATGACACACAACTATTTTGTGTCATCAGGTCTCAAAATCCATTTTTGTAAACCAAGCTGAATTAGGTGAAAATGGCAAATACAAAATACCTCATCATGTAGCAACATCTCAGAGTTTTTATTCCTACTAATCCCACTAGTGTGAAACTGTTTAAAAAACAAATTTATCATGTGCCAAACTATTAGAGCAGAAAGTCATCTTGACCATTGAATAATGTTTTTATGTTACAGTCTGCAATATTATTTAGAGGTTTAGTGGCCAAACGGTTATAATTAAAGTTAAATGTAGCAGTTCTGCCTATAAAAAGGCTATTATCTGCTGAGAATGTAACAGCAAATGCAAACTTACACATCCAGTGTAAATTGTTAAAAACAGAAAATGCACACCATTGATTCTAATAGCAGACTGATAAAAAGGTGGTCTGTGAGCTTTATAAAGATCTACAAAACCACTATAGCTGAGGTTTATCCAAGTGCTTCCAAGAGTGAGGGCCAACACCTCAGTATGAAGTGTACCTGCCAAAACCAGACTGCCATGCATGGATTAATCTTAAAAGTCTCAGTCTTAAAGCTGGCAGTGCTGTAGTGCTCTGAACGGCTGCTCAGGAGGTGACCTGCTTTTGAAAACACATTGAGGAAATGGCTAGTGTATTTTCATACATGGTCAGAATATAACAACCAATAAGTGCAGTCTCCTAACAGAGGTAACAGTAACAGTTTTGTCTATGCATTAGACATGTTGTAGGCTGGTGTTTTGAGAATAAAGTTGAACAATTTGTTTTGCCAAAGGAGCTTCTTCACAGCAGAGCTGAACTGCAACACCTGCCCAGCAGCCTGTAAAGGACATCCTACATGACTCACGGGTCAAAGTAACATCAGGGAGTGATCCACAAACCCAACTGCAGGAGCAAATGTTAGAATGAAAGTTTCCAGTAACTGATTCAAAAGTTGTTTCGACTGCAGTAAGGGAAATGGGATAGATGTTGTTTTACAAAAATCTTGAACTGTTCTTCACTCCAGTGAAGCAGGTTTGCAGGAGGAGGGACAGCAACAAGGTGGAAATGACATCACTTCTGAACTGCACAGGGGAATCAAAGGGATCTGTGCCTCACTGCACCAGGAAGAGCCTCCTCACTATCCTGTACAGAAAAAAAAAGCAGTTGTGTCTGACCCTAATCAAATCACTTCACAAAAACCACCCCCCATCCTTCATAACATGGCTCACCCACCCTGAGTGGAGGCTGCCATAGGAAGGTGAAGCATAGGAGGCTACTCCATCAATACAGAAACCTGAGCTCTTGAAATGACATTTTCTTCAGCTTTATCTCATTTCTGACAGATTTAACTCATGACTTTTTTTCCCCCCTCCTATATGGCTCACTGAAAAGCTGTAAATCTGAGCAGGTTTCTGTGACACAGGCTGCAAAACTGTATGAGGTCAAAGAGTAACCAGAAGGAAAAAAACAGACCCCAAACCACTCGCTAAAGCAAACCTGGCAGGTTATCATACGTGTCTAGATTCAATACTGAGTTTCCATACTTGGAAAGATATAAAGTGGGCAAGAATTGCTGGCTTGGCAATAACTGCTGAAGCTTTTCCCTCCTTTGTGTCCAGCTCCTCCACACGAACCTGCCATGGAAAAATTCACACTACCATAAACAACTCCTGATTAAACATTATGAGACCATAATATAGCAATATTCCTCAGTAATAAAACACTCAGTAACACGAGTCAAACATGCTAAAGTAAAACATAGCTTTTCAGATGCAGCTCTAAATACAATGAGGCTAAGAAAAAAGTGACAATGTACTTCAAACACTGCATTTATTACAAAGGTGCATAGAGTTTATGCCATTTGGTTTGAATACTTATGGTTAACCTACAAACAACATACAAAGCGAGGTTACAGCATGTAACAAAAGCAGCAATGATTATCTAGTAAATTCAATACAATATTCTACTGTATTTAATGTCACAAAACATTTCTGAAACAAAGGCACTTACAGAATTAAAAACAAATTAAGATATACTCTTTCAACATTTAAAGTTTTAGTTCCATACCCCCTCCCCACAGCACTGTGGATAACTAGTGATGAGAGGGCAACAGCTATTTGGAATGACACATCAGCAGTGCTTAAACTAAAAATGTATGGATCATCTTCTCCATTTTTTATGCAACCATTCCATTCCTTTACAAGCTTCAACAGGTTCCAGGGCAACAGGTAAATAAAATTTGGTCCTACACCTTATTGTTAATGATGATTAAGGCACTAACAATAAGATCTGATTAACTGCTCCAAATGTGAACTGGACAGTCTCCTCTTTCAATGAGTTTTTAACTGAATTAGTAACACTACTGCTAAAGTAGTTCCTTGTGCATTAATGATACATCTCTTCACTTGCACATAGTTGTCATAAGCACAAATCCACTGAAGGAAAAGTGTAGATTTTCAGGTTCCTTAACCCTTCCTCTCATCTTCTCCCACCCCTACAAGCTCAACAGTGGCAATTCAGGACAATCTATTTGGTCTGTACAGCTTCCACACCAAAATTTCCCATGTGGAAACCTCTGCTACGGCTATCAGTTTACTTTCCTACTATCTCCCTTAGGGATAAGGACTGAGCAAACCTGTCATGAAATCGCAGATTTCCCTTTCGTAACCAAAATATTACCAAGACTGCCACAAACTGTTCCATTTGTCACACCTGACAGAGGAAAGAAGAGCAGGGCACAAGAACAACCTCATGAAGCCCCACACTGAGGTGCTGTACCTGTGTTCTGAAAGCCACTCTCCCTGACCAGGCTTCATCCAAAGGTGCTGGACTAATCTCTGCCCTCTTTCTACATGAATAATCACAAGGGATTGATAGCAAGGGATTTCTTTCTGCAGTTATCCAGTGCCCTCCCACACAAAGATTCCAGGTTTCTAAGGTAACCCTTCATTCTCCACACAGGACACACGATTTAGTTCTGGTTGTCTAACAGTGTAACAAAGCATTTCCTAATTTCTCAGCTGACAAGGCAGGAAAGAGGAGGAACACACAGGATACAGGGATACATGCTCTGTGAGTGCCTCTTGGCATCATTTCATGCTATTAACTTCAACACTCAGAGGTGTAACAGGGGAGCACAGCTTGGCATGAATTCTGATGCTAAAAACTTTCTACAAGTTTCATCTGAAATGCCCTGAAAACCTTCTTAAAAAAAATTTAAAAATCAGAATAATTCAAAAATAGACTAAAAAAAAACAAAAACATGAAGAGAAACAAGACTGCCTTTGTCAGCAGTCATCTCCATCCACAATATGAGGTAAAACAATGCCACCAAACAATAACATACCCCAAATGTAGAATCACTGGACCAATGGCTCAATGGCCTCTCTAAAAAAGTAAAATCTGTGTAAAAGATATGTTAAAATTATACATACAACTAACTAGATAGCTCTATGAGGATTACAAACAAATTGTATTTCAATGTCAGAAAAGACAGAATTGTAGAGGACACTAAAAAAAACAAACCCACAAAACTTATTTGAGCAATACAAGATTTATAAAGCCAAAAGCCCCAGGAGTGGTCACAGTCACAAGGATGTCTTAAGATGTTTCATGACTAAAAGCACTACCTGGCTGTGACCAAATCCTTGCTTTCCCTGACTTCTCATCTTCTGTTCAGCTTTATGGGAATGTTGAAGACAAAAGGGAATTTTAATCCCTACTGTATGTTAGCCTGGGATTTCTTATCCCTCTCTGCATATTGTCATTCAAATGCAGACTGAATTTATAAAGGTCTGTAATTTTAGGTTCCTGCCATCTACAGTTCCCACTAGAGACAGTGGAAAATGCTGAACATTTGAAAACCCCGATCTACTGTTGACATCCCATCTCTCCTATAAAATAAATTCCTTTCCTGTGATGAGACAAGACTGAATGCTGGCAGGTACTTCTGCTTAACATGTGATTAAAGTGCTAGTTTTTCTCCAAACTTATCACCAGAAATTATTTAAGTAAGCTTGCCCAACAAAACCTGAACAAGAAATACCCAATAATTTTTATGAAGAATGTTTAGGTTTTCAGCTTTTGAGATATTTGGTCTGTTAAGTGGCAGAGGGTTTGGATTTGTTGTTAAAACAATTTCTAGCTCTAATGTCCAATGGAAGCACAGTTTCAAAGCCTTCAAATTGGGAAAGAAAACAAGGAAATTACCAACTCATGCTATTTAAAACTAGTCCAAAGACAATTAAACACGGTTTGCTACCCCTTACTGAAGGCAAAAGTGTTGCAAAAAAGGAAAATTCCCTTTTGAATGGTAAATGAAATATATTAAATGATAGCTTAGCTAACAATAGTAGCTTCAAAACAGGCAGAACACATAACATGTATCAGGTAGTTTCTTAGAGGTGAAATTTTTGTTTTAATACTGTGCAAAATATTTCTACAGCTTTGGGTGTTTGACAATGCTCATATTAGACCATTCCTTTCAAAATTATTGCACAGCAAATGTTATTGTGGTTCTGTACTTCTGAAGCACTTGATGCTTCTCACTGTACACGGAGCAGAATCTTTTTGTATTTGCTTGAGGTATAAATTAACTTCTGCAAGAAAAATACTCCTTCCTTGGTGCATTAAAAAAAAAAAAAGGATACTGAAATAATTTTCACTTTACTTGGACAAAAGACTGCTGTCTTCCAGCAAAATATACTACAGGTGCAGAGTGTAAACAGAACAAACTGTATTTTAAAAAGTTTTGTATGCAGAAGCACAGTAGAAGAACTTTTCAATAGGTGGGTTTCTGAGGATCCATATAAGCAGGGTTGTAAGGGGGCTGGCTTGGGTAAGGGGATCCAGCACCAGCTGCAAAAGGAAAACACAAGAAAAAACAGGTTTGTAAAATGTACATTCTGAATTCTACACAGAAAATGCCAACTTCTGTTTCATGCACACAATTAAGAGGTTCAACTTATCCAGCATTTTAACTGGCCTTGAGAACAGCTTGTGCTCACAAAACATCTGCATTTCAGAAGTGAAATCACAAAAACCTTCATTCTTGTGGAGTTTTGGGGGTTTTTTTGATGCTAAGCGTACATGAATTATGGCAGCCACAATCACATGGTTTGCCTTCAGGGAAGAACCTAGCGAAAAAAATAAAAGGGAACAGGCCCAAAACAAAAAAAGCCAGTGGAAGTTGGGGATGCACAAACAACAGGACAGACCTGACAGTGTGCCAAGACAAAGTTAACTAGTGGGCAGAAGAAAAAGGACTAGAGAAATCAAATCTTGGGATTCCTTCAGGGAAAATGCTTTCCCTCCTAAGTGTCACAAAGTTAATTAAAAAGGTAAAATAAAAGGGAAAAAAGTATCCCACCACTACTGAGCCATTAAAGAGTTTGACTTATGTACTAGATATTAGATGTGTAACCCATAGAGGGTTCCCTTATTTTCTAGTATTCTGAGACAGGCTGCTCTCAAATGGCACCTTCATTTCCAGGTCTGTGAAACAGCACAAGTTAGTTCAAGTAATGCAGCCCCTGATCAGATCCCTGGAAAGTGTTAGTGTTATCTCCTGCTGATCTTGTAAAGTGAGTGGGTTTGGCTCCTGTGTGGCAGAGCAGGTATTCTCTCCCTGCCATGTGACCTAATTAAGGGCCTGCTCCTTGTTAATAGACAGAAGAAATGAAGGAAAAAACTCTCACTGTGAGACATTCTCAGCTGGCAACATGGAAAGCACTTTGCTATGCTCCCAGAAATAAAAACCCAAGTGTTTAAGAACTAACAAACCAGCAACAGTTTGAGAAACCAGAGAGTACAAGTAAAATGACTGGTTTATTGGCTCCCTCACATGTAAAAGATGAACCCAAAGCACTTTGGCGTAATTCCATAAAACCCACAGCTTCTTTGGCATTTATAACAGAAAAATAGACTCAAGACATGCCAAGTCAGTGTTTTCACATGTGGGGCTGGTTTGCACATTATTAATGCACAATTTCTAACTGATTTGCATATGCTTCAGACCATGGAAAGCCATTTTATATCCAAGTTGTCCTGAAAGTTACTTTCTAAGGGCATTATCCACTAACCAGGACTATACTTTGCTTATGACAGAGAAGGATAAACAATGTGGTTTGTAAGAGAGCTTGAAGGTCCTAGGACAGGTAACTGCTCAGTTTTGGCCCCTCTTAACAGCCAGGAGCAAATTGTTCAGAGAAAAATTACCAGCAGAAGTAGGAATTACTCATTGCAACAATAAGACTGCATGAACGAAATGTTGTAAAAGAAGGAAAGTTGAAGAAAAAAATATTCTGGTAATTCTAACTGCTCATTGTCAACAAAACTGGTCTGAAGTTGATGAGACTTGATATTCTCTGAACATAGTGATAAACTACTAAAGAAGATCATGTGTATAGATTGAAACACTTTACAGAATCACAGAGTGGTTTGGATTGCAAAAGACCTCAAAGATCATCCAGTTCCACTCCTGCCATGGGCAGGGATACCTTCCACTAGACCAGGTTGCTCCAAGCCTCATCCAACCTGGCCTTCAGCGCTTCCAGGGATGGGGCAGCCACAGCTTCTCTGGGCAACCTGTGCCAGGGCCTCACCAGTCTCATAGGAATTTTTTCTTAAAATCCAATCTAAACACATTCTCTTTTAGTTTGACTCCATTTCCTTGTCCTGTCACTACATGCTCTTATAGAATAAAGCTAGCAGATGTTAGATCAGAAAAGGTATGAAGAAACATCCAACTTCTACATATATATATTAACTGGACTTTGATTTGAAAGGAAATGTCAGCTGAATGAGTAAAACATTCTACTGAATCCACTGAGAGTCCCACACGCCACTTTGCCAGAACAGCTCCAGCTCACACCTCCTCTGGCAATGCTTAACGTAGAAATGGTGATGAGGAAATTTCCATGAGGGTGAATTACAGCATCCACCATAACTTGGGTTTTACGTAATTTGTTGACACTTACATTAATATAACCACAGAAAGCAATAAATGTAAATAACACAAGATTGGCCCCAGAGCAACTACCTCTTGAGTTGCTTAAGAGATGAAGCAGCTATCAGTGCTGCCTTACCTGCCACGGTCTCATGATAAGCTGGGGGTCCCGAGGGCTGCATGGGGTAGGGGGGAGGGTACTGTGTAGGGTATGGTGCTGCTGGCATTCCCGGCTGTGGCTGGATGGCCACAGGCTGGTACCCTTGATACGGAGCTACTGGGTAGCTGGGTGGCACTGGTGGCTGTTGGGGATAGGGAGCGTGGACCACTGTGGTAGTGGCAGTGGTGGTCACAACAGCTACAAGCAAGGAAAGGAACTTTAGTTAGTGCTGGTGGTCCCAGGCGATCTCTTTGAACAGTCAACAAGAGTAACATCAAAACATGCATTCTTCCTTAAGGTCAATTCCTCACTTCAAACTCTGGGTAATTTCATTTTTGAAGTCCCATCACAAGTTTAGAAATGTGTGACTCTCGATTCCCTTCCATTGATCTCGGTGGTGAGGAAAGCAATCACTTGCTGGGAGAGCAGCCAACTTACCTCCTTGCTGCTCAAACATCAAGAGCAAAGAATTTTTTTCTAGGACTTCAAAAACAAGGAACTTGATCCTGCAGCCAAGTTATCTATCATTTGCTGTAAGACTGGAAAAACTGCTCATTTCAAAATGTTATTTGCTTTCAAGGACTAAGGTGATAAACATCTCCTTTATTTGGTAAGGAGCTTCTTACCATGCCCATCCAAGTGAGATTCCTTTTGTGTACACACTAATAAATCCACATATTAGTGCCTCTTTCTCTAAGTAACAGTCAGAAAAGCAAATATACATTTAATTCATTGATTTTTGTGGGAGCTAATGTTGGATTATTGGTTCATATCTCTTACTGGAATAAGGAAGCATTAACACTTTCTAATAAACTGCAATAATTTGGTTTTTTAGAGACCTCCTTCATCTTTATGCTACAATTAAAGACTTTCCTCAACACTGAACTGTTGCAGTCCTGAGCCTGTAGTCTATTTTTCAGGTATATTTTTAAGAGACTGAGAAAAATTTTAAATTATGTCTTATCCCCTGCTTTCCTAAGAAAACAAAAACAAAACCCAAAGAAACATAAAAACCCCAACCAAGCAAAAAAAAAAAAAAAAACAACAAAAAAACCAACCAACCAAAACAAAAAAATCCACAACTCAAAACAACTCCCAAAACCCCTAAACTGGGGCAGAGGGGTAGAGAACTTCTAAATGCTCAGAAAATATTCCAAAACACCTCTCTGCAACTTTACATTCTGAAGTGGTTAATTCTTAATGTTTATGTATTGCAACTTCTGAGCAGAGAGGTAAAGCAAGATCATTTTTACCTTTTATAGGAACACCATTTTCCTGGGGTGGGGGGTGAGGAGGAGGACAGAAATCTGGTTCAAAGATGTGAAAAAGGAAAATATAGAGATACTTACGCCGTGGTCTTCGACATGCTTTGTAGAGACAGCAACAGGAACAGGTGAGGCACAGAACAATAGTAATGATAATCACTCCACAGACAGTGACTCCAATCGCAATGAGGGTTCCAAAACTGCAAGAGAGACCACCAGAACTGATAAGAGTCACTCCTTAAACTATCTCGCTCAGCTTAACCAAACATGTTGGTCCATATCTAACCTCTTGCTACTCCATGGAGTAAGACACAGCTGTGCAAGGCAGTGCTGTGAGGCAGCTCTGCTGAGGTGGGGGAAGCTGAGCAACCCCTACTAAGGGGTCTTTTTTCCCCCCTCATTTCAGTGCGACTGTCAGTCTTCTTATTTTAGTGCAACTGTGTGTCCCTTTATGTATTCCAAAAGGTTACAGTAAGCAGTACGGTGTCAAAATCACTAGTTCCATGATTTGATTCATCAAGCATTACCTGAGTGCTCTGAACACACAGGTAGGCAGGCCCAAAAATGAAGCACACAAGGCTTTGGGGTGACAGCAAGTTCTTCCCACATTCCTAAGTCTCCCAGTCCCCATCTCAAGACAATCTCAGCACTCAACAGACCCTGGGCAGGTTTCTTGGCATTTGTAAAGAGTTCTTTTAGTAGCCACATTTCACACAGTTTGGAAGATCTGAAATTCTGTGAACTTTACTGCAACAGCAAGTATGTCAGGCTACCTTATGGGAGACAGAAACACTGTGTAAGACTCCAAAACCTAGGGTGGGAAGGCCAAAGATTAGCCCAGCTTTGACCTCTCTGATACGGACCAAATAAGGAGGTGGACACAGTCACCTCTGGAAGCTTTACACAGGGGAGAAAAAAGTATCACAGTAAAGCCCAGTGACAATTCCCTTTTAAGTGCTAATTCAAATTATCTGTTTTCTACTGTCTGAAATCAATAGTCTCCCATGGAAGTCAAACTCTCCAGCATTTTTATTTCTTAAAAAAAAGCACCATGCATCAGTTTTGGGAACAATTGCAGGAAGTCAGTTTTAACAAACAACAAGCTCTAAAATAACGAGCAGAGAGCTGGTTTTGTACCCATCCTGTTTTTGCTTCTTGGTAGAGAACTCTCTAGTTTTTTCCTGCTCAGTTTCCTGTTAATGGCTTTAAACAAAACCACACATTTCCAGAACCTCCAGCAATTTGCACTTGGCTGCCAAACAGCCATCAAATGTGAAAATCACTTCTGAGGATCAGTGACACTGAATCATCGGTGATAAAAAAAAAAAAAAAAAAAAAAGGAAAAATGCTCTATCCCTAGCCTAAATTTGGAAGGCTTCACTTGGTCTTCCAGAGCAATTTAACCATTAGTAAGGTCATCACTAATTGAACATGAGCACTGAAAAATAAAACAGGTTCAATTTAAAATGCATTCTTTACCCTTAAAGAGAGGTTCCATCAATTTTGTTGTTTCTGCAACAACTAGAAGTAGAAACTTGGGTCAAATCTCCTTCAAATATATAAGCAACAATTTCATCTAATACTGTCATCATATCTGACTCATGATGCACTAAATACAACACTGTGGACTGAGTAATGAAGTACTAAATCTGATACTGTGGATTGCCTGCAGTCACTTCAGCTCAGCATTTACGTATAAAACAGGAAGCAGGAACTGCTTCAGCCTCCTGGAGTCACAGGAGCCATCTCAGAAACACTGCCAGGAAAGAAAACAGATTATTGCAACACAGCTGCAGGGTGTAAAGATGCAACCATGTGTCGAGGAACATGTGCATGTTTTGCCATATTTATTTGCAACTTTACAAAGTTTTTTCATATGCTGACCTGCACATGCATTCCTAACCACTCAGCTTCTAAGAGCTTCCCCCATTCTCAGGAGCATTAGTTTCACTTCAGCACAGTAAGTTCGCAGCCAGCTCATCTCCATCCAAAAATTCCATTTCTTTCAAGGCTCGTATAAAAAGGAAGATACAGGCGCAATTTCAAGAGAAGAGAAAGAAGCGTGTGTGATGGATTCACACATTAAACTTAACGATCCTGATTCCAACGTCCACAAGTGTGAATGCCTGTGACAAACTACAGCCACTTCTAGAAACTGCAGGACAAGAAATGCCAGCTGCAGTTACTGATGTTTGCAGAGCAGCCAACAGCGCTGTCTTTCCTCTTGTTCCCACTTCTGCATCAGCCCTGAGGGAGCTCTCTCTCACTCAGGAAGTTGACATTATTTCCGTTACAAAGTTATTCCCAAGGAAAGTTAGCAGAGACAACAAAGGAAGAGTGTCCTCTAGGTCCTCCCCTCTTTCCTCAGTAAAGAAGGAAAAATACCCCTTTTGCTAGTGGACTATGCTAAGGAAAGAAATTCTTGCCTCAAAGAAAGAGATTAGAGCTGACTAAAATTCTTCACTTCTACACACCACGAAATTCTTTGAACCTCAGCAGAGGCTGGGCAGAAGCAAAGATACCAAGGAGATAAGGTGGAGAAATATTTGCTCTTCATAAATTACCAGAGCAGCAGGAAACTAGCAGAGCCCCTTTATCTCTCCCGATCAGATTCAGTTCTGGTAACAGCACAAACCCATCTGCAGCCAAGCTGGCCATGGGCTCAATTTGCTTATTTTTAATAAAGTTTTCTGCTCAGTGAGGCACATATCTCATATTTACTACCTCTAATGAGGAATGCAACAAAAACAAAGTTAAAAAAAATCATATCCATATTTTTACTGGAGACACCCTGTGTATTTGCATCACTTGTGTGCGTGTCTCTGGTAAAATGACACTACCACAGCACTATGACATTTTGCATACATCTTTTGAAGGGCTAAATATATTTAAAGTACAGGTGTGTCATGTGTGTACACTGAGTGCGGTTCTGTCTGTGTGTAAACACTGTGATTCAGTTCTAGCCCCTGAAACACTGTATGATTGCTACAGACCACAATTATAAGACTCCAGAAACGGCCCAGTGAGTGAAATAACAGAGGAGTTATTTCTTCTCAGTTTCCTAAGGAGTGTAACAACTGATTACTGGCAGACATTTTTACCACCTACTTCACAGCAGACAATTTTCCTGCCAGTGCTTGGGCTGACACAGACTAATGCCCTGGAATAGCAGAAGGGAGCAAAATATTTACAGAAAACAAAACTCTAAGTGCTATGAACTTGCAATTCATGCCATCAACACTCTCTTTCAACACTTGAGTGCTTTAAAAATAATTTTTCCCCTAACTATTTCTATTCACAATCAAAACTAGCAACACCCTTTCGGAATTTACGCATGGTCAAGCACTATCTTAATACAATAATGTCTTTTTACTGCACAAGATGTATTGCCCTGATCACTTCTTGAGCATTTAGGGGATATCCCACTAGTAAAATTATTGCAAAAAGCACAGGAAGGCTACCACTAACAGAAGATATTACTCAAGTGAGGCCAGAATGATGCCCAACATACTTTACCCCGTGAACTATCTGTGCTTCAGGAGACAAGACATTCTGGATACTGTATAAAAATTCTCTAGCTGAGAACTCATACTCCTTTCTTAAACAAAACTGTTACTGGATTTAATTATTTTAATCTGATGAAATAAATCCAAAGGACTCTGAAAATATTTTGAAAAAATATTTAACTCATGTTAAATGATAATTTAATTACCAACTGTTAACACTGTACACCAATGACAAAGAACAGACACGAAGGACTGTAGCTTACAGATTCTTTCCTTGAATGGTTAATCGAGAGAGGGAAAAAAAACCTAACCCAAGCTGAAAACACATCTTACCCCCTGCATTCTGCAAACAAACGTCAGAGAGTAGAAATCAGGGTGGCCACAGCACCAGAGCAGAATGCTCTGCTGAACACAGTTTTCCAGACTCCCACGTTATATATACCATAGTCTCTAAATAAACCACACACAGTTATAAAACAGCTTGAGCTCCGTCACTCCCACTTCCTGCTTCTTTCCCTTCACTTAAAAAGGAACTTTGCCCATGATTTAGTAAAAACCAACACTCAAACCTAAGAGCAATTTTACTGCAGCAATGATAAACTGGACTTCTCATAAAATGTACGGGAAAGTCAATATGGAGAGAATATCCTGCCCTTCTCTACCCCCACCTCTCTCCTTCCTTGCCCTACTCCAACTCCCAACCCTAACCTCTCACCTTTGGAAAGCACTGAAGTGCACGTGTAATGAGAATGTCTCTTTTCCTTCAAAGCTGTCTAATTACTCAAAATATCAGCTCACACAAAGGGAGTTCAGCAATTACTACCTATTTTGCCCCTTTTGGTACTGATTGAGATGCAATGGCCATATTGAAATGTGAAAATCATGCAGGTGTTCATCTTCGAGATTCTATTTTGAATACTGTCAAGTAGAAAAAGTAAAATACTTTGAGTGTATTTAAAATATTTTAAGATATCCAAGTTCAATTCCAGCAATGTATTTTTAACTCTCCCTAGTAGTTTGAATCCCTTAAGTCAGTGACATTTTGTAAGTCTTGATGTACAGAAAGTTTATATATTGCAGTGTGTCCCACTGACATGATATTTTGTCTTAAAAAAGACAATATACCCAAATGAACAGTGAGACCATCTAGTTCTGAAAAATTAGTTTAACCAGTCAATTTATTTCACAATTTTTAATAATCTATTCCAAGATTTGTTCCATGCTTCATGAAACGTGTTGGCAGGGTTCTTTTCAAAAGCACTGCTGCTTTTGAGAGCATTTACAAATACTGAGTTATGGCTGTAACATGGGGTGGGCTGGAAAGACTTCAAAAGATAATTTAGGCCTTTCCTAAAAGAAAAAAAAAATATCAAAAAATAGTACATACATATCATTCTTTACTGCTTCAGAAAAGGATACAGTTCCCAGAATGGTAAATGTCCAGACTTGCTCTGACACAGGCATGACCAAACAAGTCCCCCAGAGATGCTTACTCAAGTCCAACATTTTAGTCACAGCCATACAGTGCCACATACTCCTTCTAAAGCTCAGTAGGAAAATAAAGGATAAACTGTTTTCAGGAAGAAAAAAAAAATTAAAAAAAAAAAAGGCAATATGACTTCCCAAGAGTCTTTCAGATGGATTCATTTTTAGAACTTTACTAACAACACACTTCCTCAGTTTAACATTTTAACATGAAAATTCAAAACACAGGAACCACTTTCCTAGAGATTAACAGAACATTTACTATCACACAGAAAGTAAACCCTCAGGAAAACACTAGCCTGACTTAAAGGCTTGATAGACTGATCAGCCTATTTTTGGGCCTCAGGAGCTTCAGCACAAGCAGATAATCAAAATATACACCACAGTTAAGTCTCCTAGTCCAGGTGCAATCACACCAACTGCTGGTGCAGCCATGGCCTGCTCCAGAACCACCTCCCCAAAAGGAGATCTCTATGTGATGAAGCAGTCCCTGAGTGATTCTTGTGGTGGACAACAGGCAGCTTAAGGCTCAGACTGAAATTAGCATGGTTTTGAAGTTATGAAATCTTGGTAGTTTCATCAGACTGGCAGCTTTGGGTAACTGCAAAGTCATTTTATAAGCTATGCAATGCAGTGAAGTGTGGGCTGGAACTGTGATGTCTGCACTGGTTTTTCAGACAAATGTTAACTCAAGTCAGAACTTGAGTGTTTCTCCTGTGGTCCTGCCCACATCCAGTGCCATAATGTCAAGAAAAGGGTTTCATCTAATTTTGACCCATCAGTGTGGTACCAGCTCAAGTCATCACCAATTGCAAACTGCTCCAGCACAGACACAGATTAACTGCCACTGGAAACCCCTAAAATTCAGCACAACGTCCCATAATTTTTTCAGATAAAAAAAAGCAAAGCTGGCAGAAGGCCCCTTGAAACAACCTCTGGGACATGTCTGGTTACCTGCAGTGTCAATAACCCTGAGCTACATCCCCCAGAGTCCATTCACTGCTGAGCACAGCCCAGGAACCTTTGGCATCAGCCAAGCCTGCTGTGGACTGAGAACCCATCCCAAAGGAACAACAATAATGTCATGGGAAACCAAGAAGCCCTGCAACCACAAGAGTGTTATAGAAAGAGAGAATGCAAGAGTCTCTGAGAAGTTTGCTAAATACATACTGAATGGGTCCTTTTTTCAGTTTGTTCAAATAGGAAGCTGATGTGGGTTACTTTAAGCCTAAAAATAATAAACTTCAGTTTTATAAACAAAGACCTACTGGAAGTAAAGATAATTATTATTTTTTTAAAGATGCAAAAATTCTCTTTTTGTTCAAATAACAAGTTTAGCACAACATGTTCTTAAACAGTCTATATGAGAAAGTGGCAGGGAGGGAACTTCCTGGAGTTCATGGTTTTACTCAGACACCCTGATCCAACAGGTTATTATGGAATATGTATACAAACATTTCTTCTTGGTCCATAAACCGTGCATTTGTACTAAATATGTCTATCTACATAAATTCCTTTGTAATGCATACTAAAACCACAATTTTCCAGTGAGATTTCCCAGGAAATCTATTATTGTACACTTTGTAGACAACTGAGAGTAGCTGTTATAGGTAACTGGAACATTAAAATGTGCACATAACAGGGGAGAAACCAGAACTGAATTCAGAGGGACTGAAGTCTTTTATCAACAGTAGAAGAATTAACACTGCAGCTTCATGCAGGACCCTCAGCATAAAAGCTGTCCTTAACACAATGTAAGGCCTTAGCTTAAATAGATGGTAAATAAATTTTAAATGCTCCTTTAATGGTAAAAAAAATTAGGTTGATTATAGACAGATATTTAAAGCAAACAAAGTGAGTCAGTTCCCCTCCTACCATCAGGATTCCAGTTCAATGACACACTACATAACCCCCCCAACCTAAATAAAATTTGGGACCAACATAAGGGCAGTGGGAAGGATTTTTCTTAGATGGTTAATTGAATTAATAGAACAAGTTTAACTGAAAAAAAAATTAAGTGCCACAGAAAAATTTTCCCCACAAAAAATGAGAAAATATGAATTCGCTACTACCAATACTATATTAATTTTAGAAAACAAATTTAAGCAACTATTTGGAAACTAACTTGACTAAACAGTTAAAGGATTTTTTTTCCCTGGCAAACTGCAACCTGGTGCACAACTTGCCAAATGCAATGAAACTGCAGTAAAAGGAGGTTTATATCGGGTCATACTCACCTGCTTTGTTGCTTTACAACCCAGCGCTCACAAGAAATGCACCTTTGTCTGTACCCACACTACTTGTGCCACCGTACACATACAGAATGCCTATATGTAACAGAAATGCTGTGTTTAAGTAGGAGCAAAGTTTGAATTAGGTAAATTAATTACCTTCTACTACTATAAACAGACATCTTGCCTCACTCCCGCTCTCTCTGAGGATCATCAAGGAAAATCTGACACTGCACAAATGAGAACAGACCACTGCAGCACAAGCCACATCTGGCCAACCACTACTCCTTTTAAATGGCATTGATCATTAAGAAGACCCTTCACTGAAAGTCACAGAAGTGACTGATGAGTGGTTTCTTCCACAACCTAAAAAAAACCCCAGGAAACAACAACAAACAAACAAAGGTTTTTAAGTTTACCTTTCAGTGGAATTGAAAAGCAGAGATCATGCTAGTAAACACAGAGGTCTATCATGTTAAAAATTAATAGCATAAAATGTTTTTATTAAAAACAGACTGTCAAAAGACTGATCTTTGCACAATTGTTATTTTCCTGAAATTAAACTAATTTGTTCACTTCTCAGAAGATCCTACAACTGCAGTTTTAAAAGACAGGGCAATTTAAGGACATTTTCCTCCTTCCACAATACATTTAACAACAAAGTCTGTTGCAAATATATCCAGCTACAACTCAGACTACTGATATTTTTTAGAAGTATAGGAAAAGATTTGGAACCAAGATGCTCAAAATTTTATAGATCCTAGATAAAATAGCCATCATGGTCTTCTAAACATGTTTTTAAAGAAACAGTCTCTGTTTCATTCTATAGGACCTTTCCCTGAGGGTTACCCTGCTTGCGACCACTTTCACAAGTTCTCACCAAACCAACCTGTGTGTCAAAAATTTACTGTTTTCAGTGTTCCACTGTTTAGAGGCACAGCAAATCCCACACTTAGAGGGAATATTCATAGGTACATACAGTCAATGAAGTACACAGCCACAGGAAAATTAACTCCTGAACATAACCCAAGTGATCAATCTCTCTTTGTATGCTTAGGCCAGGTTGCCTTGTTTGTTGCTGTCAAACAGCCTTCTGCCCTCAGCAGAGCCTGCAAACCCAATCATGCTTATCTGCCTCTCGTGCCAGGACAGCATTTTCAATCTCTCCTTCCTCCTTAGTTTCTAAGGAAACAAAACTGGGGGCGCATTAAGCTCATTGCCTGCAGCTGCTTTGCCAGCTTTAAGTAGCTCTTTCACCAAGAATGTGGTGAACACAAAAGCAAATGCTCTACAATGCAAGTTACACTACAAATTGGGCAAGCTTATATTTATTTTTCAAGCTAGTAAAAAGCATAGAACTTTTTTTTTCAAGTAGCTTCAAATCCAAATCTCAGTTGTTTCCAGGCAAGAAGCTTACATTCCTTGCTGAGATTAGCCCATGCCTGAGCACAAGCCTCACAGAACAGGCTCTATGCAGTTTAACTCATTTATTAGAGAAAATATCAAGGGCCAGCACTGGGAAAGAAATCCTCTGGTCATTAAATAGAGGCTGCTTACATTTCTAGAAGTTCTCTTCCAATTTTCATGGAGTCTCCTCTGGAGACATTCAAAAGCCATCTGATGTGTTCTTGGCAGCCCTGCCTTGGAGGTGGGTTTGGACTAGATGGTCTCCAGAGGTCCCTTCCAACCCTAACAATTCTGTGACTCTGTAATAATCTTCATTATTTACTTTCTTACCACTAGGAACCTATAACAGATGTTGGAGTATCCAAATACTCTGGAAAGCATAAAAAACTGGAGTTCCTGATAGTGATAGAGGAGCAGGAGAAACAGGGTATAGTTTAATAGCACAGTATTTCTGACCTTGCCTGTGGAAAAAACATAGGCTTGAAAACATCTAAACGGAGAGAAAGCAAATTAAGATAATCACATCTTTCACAGTTAGAACTTGGTTTGGCCAAGTTCTGCATGTAGAAGACTAGTGCAGATGCTGCATTTCAGTCAAACGCAAGCAGAATTATATGGATTTTCCCCATTTCACAAAAGGACAGCAAAGCCACAAGACAGCACATTGCTCAGCCCCTGACAAACCCCAAATGAGCACATCCCCAGCCCAACAAGGCTGGTCTGTCTCTGCTGACCAAGGCTTCCCAGGAAATCACATTCTACCTCCCTCTTCCCATCACATAAGGACAAACAGCCTTTCCTCAAGCATTACTGGATCTGTTACACATTCTGCTGTAACTTCAAGGCAGAAATTAATTCAGAAACAAAGTCTAATTAACTGTGTACAGAGACAATGTGAAGTTTTGTTTCTAATTAAAAAGCTTGGTATCAGCTGCCCTAACTACATTATTTTCTTCTGTAACTCTTCATACAGATGTTCTGAATTGCTCCACCTTCTTAAACACTGAAATACTTCACAATTACTTGAATTGTTGATGTGAGTCATCTAATTTCCTTTTCCAGTAAGGGTCACTATTGGAAAATTGGCATACCAAGGCTAAATAATCAAGTTACCCATGCAAATTATAACAAGAGCTGTCCCCCAGTGAATCAGTGCTCTGCTTTTTGCACAGTGTCTTAAAATAAGAATACTACGTACAGCAGAATGAAAAGGAAAAACCAACTAAATTAATGCTCACAATCCATCTTTGAACACAGAGAAAAGCAAGGAAAAACTCAGTAATGAAAAGGGGAAAAAGAACCCTGAAACACTTTCCAGTAGTAAATCCTTGCCACAATGCATTCACTGTCAGCAGAAACTGTAGAAATTGCTTATGGTCATATCTCACATGCAAGAAAAAATTGTGGCGAATTTATCAAGTTTAGTGATATATAACTCATGTCTACTCCCAGACCTAAAAGCTCCACATGATCTTTGAGGACTGACTGACAATGGAAAAAAACCCTTGATCTGAATTAACCCTGACTTATATGATTTTTCTCGAATGCTTACATTTGCTTCCAAATGCAGTATTCTGGGAAGCAAAACATTTCTAGGTACTTAGAAGTGTACAATTAAGATACTCCAAAGGAATGTAAGTTATTGTCTTGAAAATGTTCAAAGATTACACTGCCTGCACTGTGAAGTACACTTAACAGGATTGCCTAAAGTGCTTTGCACCCCTGCATCAACAGCACCTAATATTGAAAAGAAATATTGAAAGATATTAATATTGAAGGTAATAATTATTAAAAAAAACCAACAACCAAACAAAAAAAAGCCCTGGTGTTTTACTTGCACATCTGCAGAAGACCTCAGAATAAACACAGGAGAGAAGCAATAGTAGAGGCAAACTAAAAACTCTTCAGATAGACAACAGAGAACACACATTCCACCACTAAGCCTTACCTAACACTGTCCTGAGAATTGGAATGGAATTGTGGCACGTTTTCCAAGTAGGGAGAAAAGACACCCTAGACCACAAAGTTCAGTGGCAAGTCCACAGGTAGTTTGTGAGAAATCCTCAGAGAGGGTAAGTTCTCTCAAAAAAGCCAGGATTTATGAGCCAAGTGCCAGGGTGGTAACTCAAACTAGAAATAAGCTTGATGCAAGAATGGGGAACTAAATGCTTTCCGACCTGCAATGCCAGGAAACCATCACCTCCTCCTTTTCAAGGGTAGTATTTGCAACTTATGAGAAAGAACAGAGCACTAAAGGAAACTGCCCTTTGTTGCCTCTCCCGACAAATGGGTCAAAGAACGTGGTTATCTTGTTGGAGATACAAAGAATTATCCCAACTGACACCAGCCTTTCTTTCTACACAGCAAAGTATTAAGTAAACACAGTCATCAAGAAAAAATGCAAAACCTGTCTTTTAAAGAAAATTGGCATGGACAGAGGGTGGAATATATCTTGCAGTCAGGAACCAGGGAGAACTCTTCCAAAAGGTATACAGCTTACTACTTGGTTAAAATAACATGTCAAAACCTCAACACACCACACAAAACTCTGGCCAATGTCTGTAACAAAACAAAAACCTACTTGGTGTCCTACTGGCTGCAGTCACAGTCCCACTCACTGCAATTCCCAATGTCGAAACACCCTAAGTGGGATGCCTCAGTCATAAGTAATTTTGGAAAGTTCTGAGATGTGGTTTTCCTTTGGAGTCACATCTGAGTGGCTTTTCAAGGACAACATTTCTGTGAGTAATTACCACCTTTCTATTAAAATTTCCTAGCCAGAAAGTTTGATGTTGGTGTTAAGTCTAGGCCTTTGCACAACACTTATTTTTCAAAGCTGCAATGTAATTGAAACGGAAAAGTTAGCCCTTTTCTCAAACTAAGACATCCATGACTCTCTTTTTCAGACGTTTAATAGCTGAAAAAAAGAAAATTAAATCAACTTAACTGCTCCTTCCTAAATATTTTCTGCCAGTTACAGAGAGTAAGCGCTCACTGCAAGATAAGGCTCAAGGCTGCTCAACTGAAACCATTTATTTAACAATACGCAAGATCAGCCCAGCTGACAGGAACGGGCATCAACCCCTTCCTCGTGGAAGAGACCTTGCCAAAAGCTATCGAGGCTCCAAGACATCCATGTACCCCCTTCCCACGGCCGCGCACGCCGCGGCAGCGCTGCCTTTCGGTGCCTCTAGCACGGCTCTTTCCTCCCGCGCAGGAAAGGATGCGTTCGGACCCGCACATGGCGTGGGGCTCCGTCCGGCTGTGCTGGGCAGGGCGCAGAGCCGCTCCCGCGGGGTGATGCCGCTCGCACGGCCCCGGTCGCTGCGGTACCGAGCCCGCTTCGCCGGAGGCACCGGGCGGGAGAAGGAAGGGCCCCACCACGGCACGGCGGATGCCGGCACGGCTGGCTGGGTCCCACCGCGGCCGGCCGGCCGGCCGGCCAGTCAGCCATCCATCCACCCACCCGTGCCCGGACCCCCGCCTGCCCTCGCCCTGCTTACCCCATGCTCGCCACCGCTCGCCCCACGCCCGCCGCCCGGCCCCGCGCACGTCACGCCGCCCGCACCGCCCCTTAAAGGGGAGCCCCAGCGCCTCCTCCGCGATCCTCAACTGCTCAAGCCTAGGCACAAACATCCGTCAGCGACCGCTCGGTTCTGGGGTACCCAACATAAAGACATGGAAGTGCTGGAGCGAGTGCAGAGGGGGTCACGAGGTTGAGAAGAGGATTGGAGCACCTCCCCTATGGAGACAGGCTGAGAGGACCTTGAGGGGAAGCCATATGAGGAGCAGCTGAGGTGCTGTGAAGCCTGGAGATCTCATCGGAGCCTACTCCTTCCTCGTGAGGGGAAGAAGAGAGAAAGGTACTGATCTCTGCCCTGTGGGAACCAGTGACAGACCCGAGGGAATAGCCTGAAGTTATGCCAGTGGAGGTTTAGGTTGGATATTAGAAAGAGATTCTTCACCCTCAGGGAGGTCAGGCACTGAACAGGCTCCCCAGGGCAGTGGTCATAGCACCAAGGCTGACAGAGCTCGAGAAGCATTTGGATAATGCTCTGGGGGACATGGTGTGACTCGTGGGGATGGGCCTGTGCAGGGCTAAGAGTTGGACTTGACGATCCTTGTGGGCCCCTTCCAACTCAGCATAGTCTGTGATTCTGAGTTGAGGCTGTTCAGCCTGGAGAAGAGAAGGTTGTGTGGAGACCTCACAGCAGCCTTCCAGTACCCAAAGGGGCCTCCAGGGAAGATGGAGAGGGACTCTTCATCAGGAAATGTGATGACAGGACAAGAAGTAATGAGTACAAATTGAAACAAGAGAAATTTAGGTTAGATCTTAGAAGAAAGTTTTTACTGTGAGGTTGGTGAGACACTGGAATAGGTTTCCTGGGGAGGCTGTGGATGCCCGAACCCTGGCAGTGTTCAAGCCCAGGTTGGATGGGGCCTTGAGCAACCTGGTCTACTGGGAGGTGTCCCTGCCTATGGCAGGAGGGGTGGCACAAGATGATATTTAAGGTTCATTCCAACCCCTTAACATTCTGTGATTCTATGATTCACCCTTGCCCTCTCTTCATCATCTCCCATGCTGTGAAATGATGACAAAAGCAACACTCCTGTCATCACCAATATAGGCTTAAAGGAATTTACTTTTGCCAGAGATTGAAACAGAAGGAGAAATATAGTTAAAAACTTAAAGGCAAAGGATGCCAGAAAACCAAGGAGATACTTGAAACAAAAGCAGATTCTCTTCCTCAACCACTATGGATTTTCTAAGAGTACAGAGCAAGGAGTAATGACCATAAACTAAAACACAGGATGTTCTACCTCAACATGAGAAAGAACTTCTTTCCATTGAGGGTGGCATAGCACAGGAACAAGCTGCTCAAGGAAGGAGTGGAGTCTCTCTTTCTGGAGACACAATAAAGAACCTCTAAATAAATCCCATTTTAAAAGCTTGCATGACTTACCTGGGGCCAGCAGAAATGTAATCATCAGGGTCAGGAAAACCTTGCAGTTCTGAGTCAGAGATCCTGTAGCAAGAGAATTAATCTCAAAAATGGAATTTATGACCCATTCAAGTTACCTGGCTAGGTTCCATATGCTTATAAAAGGTAATGAACATTAAAAAGAGACATTCATTTTGCCATCTGCAGTGCTAAGAGTATGGATTTGACATTTGCCTGGAAAAGACTTTCCAAGACAGTTTTGCAAAGTCTAAACATAGACCATTCATTGAGACAACAGACATATAGATTCAGAATAGCCATGGATAAATGCACTCACTGCATTAGTGCTAAATACTAAGGTTGACCAATGATTAACAACTCATGCTATTTTAACAAATTCAGCTTTTCACTAAGCTTACCTTCACTTGTTAATTAAGATTAGTTTCACCTCGGTATGCTCTCACAGGCATTCCTGAGGCATCTCTGCTTTAGGGAGGAGAGAGGAGCAAGTACAGCAACTTGCCTGCAAAGTGGGGTTGTATTCTCATCTTGTACAGGGAGGATTCCAAACATCAATTTTATGACAGTTTCTGTTACCTTCAGTCAAGCTGAGTTATAGGACTTACGGCTGAACCAAAGGCAGAACAGAACCACGACATTTCAGTGTTGCTCTCTCCTCCACTCAGCTAGGGCAGCAGTAAAGGCCATCTGTCCTTTGCCTCCTAGTCTTTGCTCCAACCAGCACACTAAAACCACATACCATTTTGTCCTTGAAGGACCAGATTTATACTTCTAACAAGGACTGTTATGCCTGGCTAAGGGAGAGTGAGGCTCACATCTCCATACAGAGGTCTGGGTGCTCTTCTGTGCTTCCCAGAGACAACATAGAGCTGACGCCAACACTTCACCCCAGACATCACTCTCTGCTCGAGCTAGGTGCAAAATAAGCAAGTGGTTCAGCTCATGTTTGTTTTCAACCAGCCTCACTGGTTCACCACAGGAAGCCTAGCAATTTTCCACATTATCCACACCTGTGACTAAAGTCACAACTCCACAGTAGGTGGGCTTAGAGCGTGTCCTCTCTCCTCCTCTGGCATGCCTTTCATTTGGTAACATTCTCCATGTGGAGTAGGTACCAGTGATACACAGCTGGTGTCCTAAACCTGAAGCTCTCTGAAGTGCGAAGTCACAGCTTTCAAGGACTTTACACATGATATACTGGCAACGATAGTCGTTACAACAAACATTAATGTACGTTGTATCAGGCCCTGCAGCCATCTCGCCATGGTAAAACCAAGCATTTTAAAGATTCATCCCAACCAGTTATTGGACATCGAGTCACGGATTTTTCTGGATGCCTCCTCAATAGCTTCTAGATGTTCTCCTGGGTCAAAAAACCTAAAAGAAAAATTAAATTTGGTATAAGTATTTCAATATGCTCAGGAAGACACACAGCAGTTCATGCATCAAATTATCCACCTCATTGTTCCAATTTTACAAGTTACAAGCATTAATGTTGTTCCCAGATAGAGCCACATATAGAGCTAAAAGGTCCCTTACATTAATACCCATTAAACTGTGTATTTTTTGTCATTTAATGACAAAATTTTAACCTGTTGTATACATTCAGTTTGCCTCCTACCTTTCATTATGTAGATTACACTGAAACTGTTGTCCATCAAACCTTAACATTACATTAGAGCAGCAGAATCGGAGCTTGCAACTTCCACAGCAGAAGTAAGGACAGGGTTGTGCAGGTTGTTCATTGCCAAAATGATCAATGTATGCCTGACATTCCTCACCCAAAACTGGAAAGAGTTATAAACCAATAGTTAGTAACTAAAGAAATACTCATATAAAATCTCTTATACTGATCAGCTCACCTAGGTTAACACAAATATGTCACAAGTATTTTGGTTAGGTCTTACAAGCCAGATATTTCCTTTAGTGTATAACAAAGGCAAACACTCTTCACTCACAATGTATGATCTTCTTCAAGCAGTTCTATCCAAGTGTTCACATAAACACAAAGGACTAAACTGCATGCAAAAATGCTTATGAAATGTTGGTGATATTGTCTTCACTACATCATTTTCTAAGAAGAGTATCACTTCCTTTTTCAATATTAAATGCTGCAGTCACATGGTTTCTATTCCTCATTTTCCTTTCTATCACATATCGCATTAACAAGACATGCTCTGATATTTTGTTCCAAACCATACTCCATTCAAAGAGCTCAAATTCTTTCAGGTGTAGTTGTTCAGATACCACAGTACTTCAACTAACAGGTTTATATAAGTTTATGCTTGGTTTATCAAATGTTTTCTCTGCAGACATAACATCACCTGACTACCCTCAGCTTCTTGCATCTCTGTAAGGAAATAACAGTTAGACTGCTTCCAACAGACTTTGTGAAATTACAAACAAAACAAGGCAACCCACAAAATTCCTTGCTCCATCTCACAATGGTGCTACTGCAGCACAATAAAAAAAAAAAAATCAATGAAAATCAAAGGCCTAGGCCAATTGTCAGGTGGTGTGCTCTGCACCAACAAGGGCTGAGTACACCAAAGGAGAAGAATTTGGTGCCTCTACTTTGTTCCTCACTTCAGCTGTGGCTCCCACTGGATTCTTTCTCAACTGCTTCAATTCACCAGCTCATGAGCAGACCAGGTTGTGGGACTTTTTTTCTCCAGATGGCTTTCTGACAGATTCATCATTTGAGTCACCTCAGAAGAGGCCCAGGGTACACCCAACCCACCACTACAGAAGAGCTGAGGCAGGCAGACACGACATCCTATTTTGGTATTTCTGCTACTGAAGGGTTCATCCTATAGTGCAAGACAGCAGGATGACTTCACACAATCACTACCACATAAACCCTTTAACAGACCAACCAAGTTCCATCTTGACAGCAGAGCTGCTAAACTTTTCCCACCAAAAGTCACCAACCATTCCATTTCATTCTAACTTCCAACTTTATTTATTCAAGGCCAGCTTGCACACAGTTACTGCCCTCATGGTGAGTCAGTTTAAAGGACCCTTTTTCTGACGCCCACCCCTCAGAGTACTTAGAGATAAAACTCTGACTGTTTAGGCCACGTGTATTTCAGATCAGCCTGCAGACAAACTGTGATCCTGGACCACTCTGAATAAGTTAAGTGTCTTCCAGCATGTCACCTTTCCTGCAAGTCTGTGCAGAATTTGATCCCTCAAATAAAATGATTCCACTGATGCATACAATAGTGCTTCTCTTTTTCTGAGACTTCACCTACTAAGTCCTATGCTCACATTTGCTTTTTCTCATCATACAACAAAGTTGGGGAAGACCACACAGTCCATCTTCTAACTACAATAACAAAATAGCTACAGACAGGGCTACTGAAAGTAGCCCAATTACCAATATTAGCATTTAGCAGCTATGTGTGACCACAACCATCAAACAAGCAGTGCTGTTTGTACAATATCATCACTTAACACCTGAATATGTCTATTATCTTCCTGTAAAAGGGTAGAGTTTACTGAGGCTGGGGAGGGCGAAAAGGTGAAGGTTTTTAATGGGATACTTCACTCTGGCCCATCATTTCCCCCCAGCATTACCTTACCTTAGTCACCAGCAGCCCGTACCATCAGCTGGGACTCCACACTCATTACCGGGCACTAATTCCTACCGGCTAACACGAACCCCCCTCGCTTTCAGCAGAACTTCTCCCTCAGCGAACCTGTTGCAGGTGGGGGGCCACAAACCCCGCTGAGGGGAAGCTCCGCTCGCAGTGCGGGGCTCCCTCCGCGCCGGGGCCTCCTCGGGGAGCCGCGGAACTGCCTCAGGGGGCTCCGGCGTCGCGCCCCAACCCTCCCCCTCAGCCGCCCCTCGCTCACCAGCCGGCAGCGGCACCAGCAGCAGCACCAGCGGGACGACGAGGCTGAGGAGGCCGAGCCCGAGCGCTCCCCGACCCAGCGCCATGAGCGCGGCCGCTCCCCGCGCTGAGCGCCGCGGGGCGGGGCGGGGCGGGGCGACACCCCTGTTCTCTGTTCCCCTGGGTCCCTCGCCTCGACTGTGTCTTGGGTGAATTCACAGTCACTGACAACTTGCGCTGGGCTGATCCTGTAGTCTGCAGTCCTTTCGTGGCGGGAAGTCCGGCTCAGTACTGTGGGATAAGTCTGGCTCAGGCTATGTGAGATAAGTCTGGCTCAGTTCTGTGGGACAAGTCCAGCTCAGTTCTCTGGGATAAGACTGGCCCAGTTCTCTGGGATAAGTTCGGCTCAGTTCTCTGGGATGGGTCTGGCTCAGGCTGTGTGAGATAAGTCCAGCCCAGTTCTGCAAGATAAGCCAGGCTCAGGGTGGTGGAATAAGTAAGTCCGGCTCAGTCTGTATGAGATAAGTCTGGCCCAGTTCTGTGGGATAAGTCCAGCCCAGTTCTGTGGGATACGTAAGTCTGGCTCCGGCTTTGTGGTTGCTCTCTCTGTGTAGTCCCAGGTGCAGAGTACACCAGAGACTTGGGCAGGTCCAGGTTTGTGGCTAGGAGGAAGATCTCCAGAGTTCAAGAATTTTTCCAATGTGGTTCCTAGGAAGGGGTTTGTTTCTTGAGCTCCAGCAGTGCTATAACTGTGTGCATGTGTGAACTGTGGATTGTTTTCCATACCTGACATCGAATTGTATGTGAGGTCAGGTGCTCAGTATCAAGGAGGTTGTCATATTTGCAGAGACCAGTAAACAGAAGCAGAAGTGGAGAAAATCGGTTCTCTCCAGAAGTGCATTATTCAGAGAGCCTGTGGGGTGTAAGACTGTGCCCCAGTGTCTGGTGCTAAGATGGAAAGACTGCCTGAATTGTGTGGTGTTGTGATTTCCCCATACTTTGGAAGAAGAGAGAGAAAGACTGCAAAGTTACTGTTTCCCAGGCAGAAACCTTTACACTTCTGAGTCTACTGTAAGAGACCTGGGTTTACATAGCAAGGAGAAGCTACACAATTTCAAACTTCAGGGCATAAAGAATTTTGCTGCCAGTGATCCAGTACAGTGGTCCTGTGGCCAGATACTGTTGTCAGCCCTGAGAGAATTCCAAAGGATCCTATCCCTCCAGATATCCTATCCTGAACCCAGAGCTGAAAGGATGGTACCCTGTGAAGCTGCCTGTCACAGCCATGGAAATGGCTGACATCCAAACAAAGCTGATAAGTTTTGGGAGCTCCTCAGTTACTAGAAAACACCTTGAAGCTGTCTCAGAACAGCTGCCTCTCAGGCCAGTGAGGCCTGAAGCTTTCAGCCATGGCACTGGGCAACCAGTCAAGGAAGGCCTTGAAAGGAGGGAGGCCAGGGAAGGTGCTGCCAGCCCCCAGGAGAAAACAAGCCCAGCCCTGAACACTCCCACTGGAGAGAAAGGAGGAGGACGCAGCTGACACATGAACATGTGGTCTCCCAGTGCATTTTATTGCCCTGGTGGAGTGGGATCAGGGCCACCATTCGGGGATGGTGCACGGCAGGTCCCACTCCCAGGCCGGTTGTTGGGATCCTGGGCCTGATGCTGCAGGCAGGAGTGGTCTTGGATCCACACAATTCTAGGAGTGCTGGAGTGTCTGCCACTTTCTAGATCATGGGAGACACCTGATGGTGCCTGGCTGATGGTGCTGGAGCTGCTGGTGTTGAGTGCTGGAGAGTTCTGGGACGAGTCCATCACCACCTGGCTTGGGGTACATCTCTCAGCACTCGGTGCTGGCACACAGCTCCGGTCACGGGGGCTTCTGGAGCGGACAGGTGAATTTGGGGCCTGACGTTGCAACCGGGAGCAGTTTCGTCTGCGGTTGGACCCAAGGCCAGTGGAGCAGCTGCTGCCCACAGGTTGTGGTGAGCTGCTGTGGGATGAACATGATGCCACCTGGCTGCTGCTGCTGGGGCTGCTGGTCTCCAGTGAGGGAGATTCCAGAAGATGTCCTGATTCTCCCTGCCTGCTGCTGCTAGTGCTGCTGGTCTCAGGTGCTAGTGAGCTGAGAGACAGCCTTGATGGCACCGCACTACTTGTGCTGGGGCTGATGGTGTCAGGTGCCAGTGGGCTGTGGGAAGGTTCCAGTCCCAACTGTTTGTCCATGTAGGGGCCAGGGAGCTCCAAGTCATCCCTGGTGGCTGTAAAGGAAAGAAGGAAGGTCAGGAACAGGATAGGCCAGAGCAATGTCTTCAGCCCTCCTGGAGCAGACAGGTTTTGTCAAGCCCATCCTGGGTTCCCACTGCCAAGCCCCTGCTGGCCCCTGGCTCAGAGTCACCTGAGTGTTTTGCATCTTACCTGTGCCCAGACCAGCACAGCTGTTGCATTCCCAGATGCTTGTGCTGTCCCTGAGACCAGAGCAGGATCTGTGGGTGCCCTCAGCAGCACAGGAGCAGCACAAGAGCAGTTCCCAGGGCCTGAGGAAGCAAACACATTCATGGCAGTGAGGACAAAGTGTCCAAAGCATGGGATCATCTGGTTGAGCTCTTTTTCTGAGTTCTTCTGCTTTGAGCCCTTGCCAAGGCATGGATCTCTTGCTGAGCCCTGGGGTACAGCTCTGGCAACTCACCCCTTTTCCTCTGCCTCCTCCCTGCCTCTGGGAAAAAGGCACTCACTGGCATTGCAACAGCTGTGCCTCTCATATAATTGTTCATAGGCACCATGCTCCTCCCATGATGGTCCCCTTTTGGGAAAGGAAGGGAAAATTGATGAGATCCTGATACCAAAGTGGCAGGCAGGTGCAGGGTGTCCCTGCTCTTCCGCCTATGCCATTTCCAAATCTCGTGTGAAGCTGAATCTGGGACTCATGGAACAGTGCAGGATCAGGACTGCTGGAGCAGGTCCTGGCAATGCACAGCACTTGCACCCTCCTGTATTATGAGCTGGGAAGAAAAAATACCAACCTTCTGGGGATTCGGATCCCCATGACGAGCATTTCCATCGGAAAACGATACTCATTTTGACAATGCGGGCAGCAGAAGATGGAGAATCCAGAATGGATAGCCTGATTCTGGATACAGTTCCTGTGGAACCAGGCAGTTTTGCATGCTGGGCACACCATGGTATTAAAAGTCTTTCTGTCCTCCACAGGCTCCATGCAGATGACACATTTGGTGTCTGGCTCTGGAGTCACCTCCACTGTCTGCTCTGGGCTATGTGTAGGGCAGAAGGACCTGGGGGGAAAAGGGGTGGGTGAGGTGAGAAGTGCTGGGCTCTTCCCTGGTGGTGGTGAGGAGGGGAGAGGAGGTACCTGTATGGTGTAATGTACTGGGTGACACAGCCAGCCTCCTTGGCACAGGGCAGGTGGAAGCTCAGGTGACAGTCTGCTTCACAGCAGGTGATGGTGGCCCCGCTCTGGCCACAGATGAAGCAGCGCTGGAAAGAGCAGAGCAGCCCCATCAGCGGCAGAGTCACGGGCTCTTCTGTGTCCCAGAACTGGCTGGAAGGACTGGACTTTTGCTCTTGGGGTCTGTGCTAAGCTCCAACAAACCATGCCTGGCACAAATCTCCTTGCTTGTGTCAGGCTCTCACCTGCTGTGCTGCCTGGTCAATGGTATGTTGGATATCCTTGGGGCGAACACCCAGAAATCCTGCTTTCTTGTTCCTTTGCGGGAAAAGGTCATTAGCAAAAAACTGCAGGAGAGAAAAGATGAGGTGCTGATGAGAAGACTGGGGTGAGAACTGCCTGTTGGAAAGATGGAGGGAGCCCACAGGGCAACTCACCAGGCAGAATACGTGGGCACAGAGGCCATATTGCTCAAGTTTTCCCCCACAGATGTCCGGGTCAGCCTCTGATCGTCGACACAGCAGGCAGACTGGAAGGGAGAGACAATGGCACTGGGCATGGCACCTCTGCGGGGCCAGGAACAGCATCCCAGTGGGATCGATCCCAAGGGGTGCTCTGTCCCTGCATGGCTGGCTGAAGGGCAGTGCTAGAGGCCTTGGAGAGGACAGGACATTGCAGGCACAGGTGTCCCAGCAAGTGTCTCCTGCCCCAGCTGGGCCCTGCTTGCTGAGGAAAAGCGGCCCCAGCCCCGGGATGGCTGGACGGCTCCTGCCTCCACTGCCACTGCTCCCAGCCCTGCACCAGCCACCTCGACAGCCCCTGTGCCGGCCTGTGGGAGGGGCACTTTGCTCTCACCTGACTCCCTCACTCCGGGGGCTTCCTTCTTCCCCTCTGACATGATGTCTGTCAGTGGTGAGTCTCTGTCCCTGGAATACTGAGGTCTCCTTCAGGTGTTCTTACACTGGTTCTGAGAAGCAAGAAGTGGATGAGATTGCAGCACAAGCCCAGAGCCCTGAAGTGTGCAGCTCCTCTTTTCCCTCAGCACAAGGCCCTTGCCTCCTCTCATCATCAGGTTGTGCTGACACATGGCCTGAGCCCAGCATTTGGTGGTTTTGGCCCTAGAGGTCACAGTGGCCACTATGACATAAGCATCATGCACCCAAAGTATGAGCAGGGATGGCCTCAGTCACCTGCCACCCATTGTGCCTTGGAGGCAGGTGAAATCTGACTGGGCAACCTGCTCTTATGGACCCTGCTTAAGCAGACACATGGACCAAAAGGTCTGAAGATGTGGCCTCTTATGTGACCTACAATATTGTTTGCATTTGTGGTTTCCTACTTAGGGGTGTAAATGTAACTGTAGTAAGGTTTGTGTACAGATTTCAGTTTTGCTCCTTTTTTTTTTTTTTCAATGAATTATTAATTGGTAAAAGCTCCATTTCTTGTGCAAAACAAAAGTCCAGATAGAGAGATCAGGCCAAGGAAGTATAGATGCTGGCAAGATAGAAATAGAAGGAATGAAGGGGAGGGGAAGGGACAAACAAGATAAAACTTATATTTTCTGACAAATAGTGCTGGTAGGAGCTCCCTCACTTGATGTACCATCCTTTAGCGTCCAGACCATGGGGTCTGGCCAGCCTCAGGCACTGTTTAGCCTTTGCCCTGGGGAAGCTTTCTGGGGGTCTCTGAGTGAGTGACCATCATCCTTAGGGTCTGCACAGAGGAGAGATCTCATCATTTCAGACCAGAATGTGGTTGGCAAAAGACTCTGAGGTAGGGGGAGAAGTTTGGCAAGATTAGATATGAGTCACAAACTCTCACCCCAAAAGCTTTCCCTCCCTGCTCCTCTAGCAGGGAACTCCACAAAATTGTAAAGGCACAGACCAGAGTGAGTGCTGCCTGGGAGAGGAGTTCCTCTGCTCTCTTTGCTCACATATGCCCCTTTCTGACATCTATAAATCTTCACTGCCACTTGCAGTTCCTTCTCCTCCAAGGCAACACTCATACTGACTCTGAAAGGCAGTTTATTGGAGTAGAAGAAGGCCATTTCTGCCATGATTCCCTGTCTTACAGTCCTGCTGGCAGGCAGAACATCACCCAAGCACTAAGGAGTTCAGGAGAAAGATGCTGAGTCACTTGTGGCATTTAGGTGCTGTTCTGAAGTCCTCTGCTGTGCCCTGGCTACCCACTGTGTCTGAGCAGGTGGGATGTGTGAGCCTAGGCCAGGCTCAAAGGTCACTGCTGTCCTTTCTACCAGGGAGCCCAGAACCAGAGGCAGCACTTCAGATGCAGCCTTACCCATGTGGTGCAGACTGGAAGGATCGCAAAATCACAGATGGGGTTGGAAGTGACCTCTGGAGATCATCTAGTCCAAGCCCCATGCTAAAGGAGGTTCACCCAGAGTGGTTTGCACAGGGGCATTGGGACCATCCCCAAAACCTGGGGACAGTAGCTGCTCCAGCACCCCCAGGCCTGACTACACACATATAACCATTCCTGGTTGCAATCCATAACCCAGAAGTTCCCCTGACTGAAGCTGTGTGCCAGCACCAATGCCTGATTGCTGCATGCCCAGCTGCACCTCTCCCACAGCTCACTGGCACCTGACACCAGCAGCCCCAGCACTGCCATCCAGCTGCCATCATGATTCTCCTGCAGCTCCCCACATCCTAGAGCGCCACAGCTAGCAATCCCCAGGAGTGAGAAACTGGGCAAGGAAGGCAAGAGATTGGTATGGCTGAGTAGAGACCTGCTGGTCAAAGCAAATGCATAGACATTTGAAGCTAGGACAGGTGACCTGGGAAGAGTATAGAGATGAAGGACAGTTACGTTGGAATGGGGTGAGGAAGATCGAGGCAAAGTTGGATGTGTTCAAAGACAGGTTGGCCAGGGCTTGGAGTAGCCTGATCTAGTGGAAGGTTGGACACACTTCAATGACCTCAGATCATTGGGGAGGCTAATGAAGCTTAGGAGACCACTGATAGTGGGCATAAAGAATGCAGAATTTAGGAGCCACACGGACATCTGGCGGAAGTTCCAAGATAAGGAAGAAACTAAGAAACCCAACTCAGCAACTGTGCTGAAATCGGCTCCAACTGGGTAGAAGGCAATTCTGGTAGGGAGATCTCTGATCACATCCTCAGGGACCACCAACCCATGAAACCCACTGACCCAAAAGAAAAGAAAGGCTGAGCATGTGGCCTAATAGAGAACCATTAGAAGATGGAATATTAGTCAGTAAGAGAACTATGTAACTTGTAGCAAATGAACACTAATTCCTTTGTTACAATGTAGAAATAGTGAAAAGTTTTGGTAGTTCGCATGCTTGATTTGTGCAAATCGTCACCTCACATCCTGCGCAGATAGAATATACAATGTTTCCTTTCTAAACTAGCCTCTGTATCTGAGTTTAGAGATCTCTTAAACAGGACAAGAGGGAATGGCTTCAAAGTGAGAGTAGGTTTAGATTAGATATTAGAGGGAAATTCTTCCCTGTAAGGGTGGTGTGGGGTCCTGGCACAGGCTGCCCAGAGAAGCTGTGGCTGCCCCATCCCTGGAAGTGTCCAAGGTCAGGCTGAATGGGGCTTGGAGCAACCTGGTCTAGTTAGCGGTGTCCCAGCCCATGGCAGAGGATGGAACGAGTTGATCTTTGAGGTCCCTTTCAACCCAAACCATTCCGTGATTGTCTCATTAGTGGCAGAAGCTCCAGCACCCTCGGAGATTCGAGAGTGCTCCCGCCTGCACCTTGCGGCCCGGACCACCCACGGTCATCGCGGTACTCGCCATCCCCGACTGCCGGTTCTGATCCCGCTCCACCGGCACAATAAAGTGCACTGAGAAGCTCCACATCCATGTGTCGCTTTCCTCCTCCCCTCTCTCCAGGCTCAACATTTGGGGCTGGGCCCCGAGGGTTGTTGTCTCCCGGGAGTCGGCAGCATCTTCCCTGGCCTCCCTCGTGCGGGCTGGTCCTGGCCGGCCGCGGCCCTGTGGGGTTTCGCCGGGGAAAGCTCGCAGGGCCACCGGGGGTCTCTTTGCCCGTCCCCTTTGCCCCGGCCTGGGCTCCCGCCCGTCTCCCGGCAACGCGTCCCGCCCGCCCGCCATGGCCCTCGCGGGTCGCCGTAGCGGCGGCGGCGGCGCGGCCGGGCCGGCGGTGAGTGCGNCCTCGGGGTGTGAGGGCGCCGCCGGGCTCGGCGGGGCCGTGGGGCCGGGTTTGTGGTGCGGGTGGGCCGCGGGGACCCTGTCTGTGCTGAGGGCAGGGCGGTGTCGAGAACGGTGCGGGGCTGGGCTGCAGCCCTGAGCTGCTGCCGTGTGCTGCTGCCGTGTGCTGCTGCCCTGGGCTGCTGTCCTGTGCTGCTGCCCTGAGCTGTTACTCTGTGCTGTTGCCGTGCCACGAAGGGGATCTTGGGGGACCTGCTGGACAAGGCTATGTTGGCCCTGCTCGGCATTCCTGCCTGCCTGCAACCGGCTCCACCTGAGATCAGGCTTCCTCTGCATTGTGTGTTCTGCCCTGCTGCTGGAAGCTGCTTTCCCTTGCCCAGAGAAGGGAGTTCAGCCTGTGGCCAGGCTCAGAGCTGGGCGTTTTTGCTTCTGTGAATCACATGCAGATGTGCTTCCCCCTGCTCTGCCCTTTCTCTGACCTGTTGAAAGCAACATCTGCTTTGACTGAGAAAACACCCTGGCACTGCAGCAGTGCCAGCAGTGCATCTCATATGGTGCCAGTGTTGCGTGTCTTGCTTGGGCATTCAGGCTTTTTCAGCAGGGCTGGTACCAGGCTGGCTGCCCCTGGGGAGAGAGCTATGGGCACTCCCCACTGCCCTTGGTTGTTTTTAGCTTGTCCTGACAGAGATGAAATCACAGTCTGTCAGGTGCCGTCTGGTCTGCTTTGATAGTAAGCAATGTGTTTCTGTTTTTTGTTTTATCCCTTGTTTTGAGTTCCTGACGCAGGTCATTCAGGGCCTTTGATCCAGACTGGTGTTTGCTTTGTGCCTGCTATTTTGCTCAGCAGTGCTGCAGGAGAAACACTGAGCACTGCTGCTCCACCGCTGGGTGCTGGGGTGGCCTTCAGGGAAGGGGCTTTAGAAAACCCTTTCCCAAGTTGAGTTGAAGCTCAAGTGATCTGGAGTTGCTGTGGCACTCACGTCACTTTGCAATGTCACTGGCTTTTCTTGGGTTCACCTTAGTGAACCTGCTCTGTGTGGGATTGCCAGCAAGCATTTAATTCTTGCAGTCTTTGCTCCTGTCGCATCTCCCTGTTGCTCTGTGTGTCACAAGGTGCTTTGACAGATCACTGCCCAGGGAATGGGACAGTCTTCCAGTGTTGGTTGACTGTTGGGGCAATCAGAACTAGGAACCGGGTGTAATGTAACATTCTGAAGCTGTATGGAGCTAGCTACTTGAATTTACTCTTTTTGTCCTGGCACATGTCAGATCAGCTCTGATAACATTCTTTGTAGTCTAGTGATACCAGGAAGGCTCCTGAATCTGTAGTCTCATGGTAGATTTTCACTTGTAAACGTTTCGGCATACTATTCTACCTGTGTCTGCTTTTGTCCCTGTGACTCCAACAGTTGGATCTTTCCTTTGTAGGCAGTGGTGCTCTATTGCAGTCCAATCCATCTGCATTTGTCTCTTTCCTTCTCTCTCTCTCTCTGTTTTGGATAGCGGAATAATCTAAAAACCTATTGAACAGAGGATGAGCCAGGTGCATATTGCTGTCTTAAAGAACACAGTGTGAGACAAAAGCTGAAGTGTCTTGTCAGGACATGAGTGGCAGTGTGATGTGGTTGCTGTTTTTCACAGTGTTTGGCAGTGTTGGTAGCTGTGACCCTGTGCTGACTTGGTGTTTATGGTTCAGACTAGGTGCTGAGGTTTTTCTGGCTTGGTTCTGCCTGTGCCTTTGGAGTAGGATCTGTGTGGTTGTCTGGAATATGGCTTAATGCATCATCTGCTTTGGGAAGATTTTGAGCTGCTGGACAGGTGGAACTGAGAGCAGGGTCAGTGGTTATTGGTTATTTGGTTTTGAGCTCTTGAATGATGTCATTAACGCAAAGACTCTGGTTATTTGTTGGCTAATTCCTTTTGTTTACTCCAGGTACATCAACCTCCAAGAAGGAGAGAAGTCTAAAGGCAGTGTCCTCTCCATCAAGTTTTGTTCTAGGTGTCTGTCTGTCTTATGTCCGCCCTGGAAGTGGTTCCTCTGAAGAATGACGTCGAGAGGTGCTGGGACTGCTTTCTCAAGGAAGAATTACAGGCTGAGCACTGAGCCAGAGAAGTCCAAGGTCACAGGTATGGACCTGTAGGTGCTGTATGAAAATAGTACTGCACATCCAGACAGTGTCCCTCTTTTGAGATCACTTGCCTTCCAGTTGTAGTTACCTTGCTAATGTGAAGTGTGGGGAGGCTGAAACTGAGTAAATCCCTGAAATGAGATGAAGGTTTGGGAGGGATGTTCCTCTAGTACTAAGGACTCCAAAAACTCCTGTCACAGAGCCTTTTCTTCAACACACAGACCTGTCTTAGTCTGGAGAATGTTGTGTTGCCTGCTTGCCATCGCATTTTAGACTCATCTAATTTCATCTGGTTTAGAGACTTCCCCTTCCAGGATAAGCAGCTTATCAAATTCTCAATCCTTTTCTGGGAAATTCTGGTACCTGCCAGACAGTCTGTTTTCTCTCAGAGTCACCAGTCCAGCACAAGTGTGCTTATGAGACCACAAAACTGGCATTTGAGGGCACTGTTACACTCAGAAATAAGGAATGCTGCATCAATGTGACTGTAGGGGTTGTTTAGCACAACAAAAGCAAAGGTGGGGCACATACCATTCAGAAGGACTATGATTAAGACAAGATGAACTGCATCTGCAGGTCTTTCCACCTTGGCATCATATCCCAGATATGAATCAGAACATCAACAATTGCAGTAGTGTTAAGAGTTTTGATGGGTTTTTTTGTTTGTTTATTTTTTTGATTAAATGGAATTCCTACCACCAGCTTTTGGAGTTACTTTGTCTGGAAGTAGCACAGCAGGATTCCTGAGGATGTACTTCCACGTGTGTGGAGCAATTCATAGCCTCCCATTTGCTGTCACAGGGCAGCTCAAATTGGAAAGAACCTTTGTTGTGCAGATGCACCCCATAATGCTGGACTCTAGTTCTGCTAGTGAGGACAGTAGGGTGTTGAATGACTGCTTGAAGCTGCTTTTCCCACTGTGTTGATCAGCAAATGTGAACATAATTTTCCCATAGTTACTAGTGTGTTGTCTGTACATGAAATTTATGTTTGGGTTTACCCCCTGGCTCCCTAAGGTTCTTTCCTTTCTGTTTTTCACAAGGGATTGTGAACAGCAGGCTCCTGAATGATTATTTGCATCGAGTCTTTACCAATGCTGATGGGAACCAACCTGCAGCTGCTTACAGGTATCAGACTTCTCATTCCCCAGGTGATAAATGATGCCACCCCCAGATAAACAGCACTGTGCTGAAAGGAAAGATCTTTTAGTGCCACACAGTGATCTTTGTTAACAGCACAGCAGCACTGTATTACAGAAATGACTCTGAGATCTGCTTTTTTAATAGCTTTTCCAAACTGCAGGACTTGCTAAGGAGGATTCTTCTGAACTTTTTCCATGAAAAATCCCATCTACAAAATCACTAGACAGTATTTTTGAAATAAATAGCCATTCATCTTACTGTTCCTGTTCCCCCTTTATTTGTAAGGAAGTGTGAAATGCATAGGTGTTAGGTACAGGAATGAAAAATAGGTTATCAGTGCCCTGTGAATTGAAGGCAAGCCTGTTACTGATACATGCAGTAACATACATTTTTCAGGCTGTGGAACTGCTGGTACTTTTATTAGGAGTCACCAAGCACAAAATTCCTATTTAGTGACTGTTTTCCTATTTATTTTCAGTTCTCCTCCACCTTGTATCCCAGAAACTTGTAGTGTTGGATGAGAAGGATTTCCCTTGCATCCAGCTCTTTTGCCAGAGGCAAGTCAGACAGGTTCAGGGCAGGGAGAGTGTGGCAGAGCAAGGCAGGCCTGTGGCTCCTGCTAGTTGTCAGTGATGCAAAGTGGCTGGGGTCACATTCCATGGGCTATACTTAGGACTGCCAGCTCCAATGTGAGCTCAGAGCTGCTATAAATAGCTCTTGGCCCTCTGGCTCTTGGTGAGCTGGGGTGATGGTGCGGGGGAGGCAAAGTGGGTCATGTTACTTTGCCACAAGCTCTACTGCCAGCAAACCTTGGAACGTTCCATCTGCCTGAGCATTTGGGTTTTCAGTATTTCTGATTCCTTTGCCTGGCGATTAATGACTTGAAAGCACAGAACTGATAGTTTATTGTGCTAATCTCTCTTTTTTCCTGCCTTCTACCCTCTTCACTGGACTTGGCTCTTTGGTAGAAAGCCCAATAGCAGTCACAGAGGTCTTGAAAATAACATTTTCCACGTGTGAGCAATTTTTATCTATGCCATCTTGCCTTCAGAGGCCTAAATTCCTCACAGAGGACCTCAGTGCAGACATCACTCTGTCTCCTGCTTTTCTTCTCTCCTTCCAGAACTCCTCCTCCATGCTAGTTGCTGATTAAGTTACTTTGCTGAAGCCACCCTTCTCATGCCAACCAGAATTGATTCTATGATTTAACTTCTGTGCCTCTTTACATCCATCAGGCTTTCACAAGATCTCACCACAGTCTTAGGAAAATCCCTAGTTGTGGAATAGTGAGAACTTTTTCCCAAGATGGCTTTGGAAGTGGGAGGTAGGGATAGGAACCACTAGTGACTCACAGTAAAGGGAGACTCTTGTGCAAGGAATAGTTAAGTGAATTAGCCTTGAAAGTTCTCTAAAGCAGTAGCTCAAATGGGGCACATGAGAGACTTTTCAGTAAGACGACGAAATGGTTTTAGCGGTTGTCAGAGAGAGGGTGCTGGACTAGCCTGACCCTTGTCTGAATTTCTCCAGCTGCCGCTGTAGTCTGTATCTCTTCTGTTCTATTACAATATACTTTGGATAAAAAATGAGTCCTGATTTATGCCATGTTTGTATGATGCTGACGGCAACAAAGTCGTGGTCCACAGTTGTTGGTGGTACAGCTGGTTTCTTGAAGCCACTGTACCACATTACAGTTTTCGAACTGCCACAGAACACTCCTGAGGAGACTGACTGAAGACTGTGAAGATTCTTTGTTAACTATTTGGCTTGTTCTTACTCTAAATGGTCCTTGGTTCATTCATTGCCCCAACAAGCTGAGCAGCAAATTCTTTGGATTTGTGACATGAGGCAGATCGATGGAAATTCACAGTTCAAATATTACAGTGCAGGACATATGTCTGGGCTGCAGCTCTAAAAACTAGAGACAGTTTTGTGAAGAGCTACTCTGTATGTTTATTTCCTAGAAAGCACCTGACGTTCCAGAACCTGCAGGAGCATCTTGAGCGGTTGCTAGCAGAGGAGAATGGCTCTGAAGACAGTCGAGGTAGGAGTTACTGAGTGCCTGTTACTGAGAAGCCAATTTGTGCTTCTGCTTGTGCTGCTTAATTGGGAAGGACAAGTTGTACCTTGAAAGGCAGTTCCCTGACTGAGTGTTTTTCTGCCTTTCTGTGCTTTAATTTATTGTGGCTTTCCAGCCTGTGTGAGGCTCATCACCCAACCCTGGAGCAGGTCTGCTTGCAACTGGAGGAGGCAAATTTGCAGTCAAAAAAGCCATAAAAAGTAGTTTGGGGGAAAGTTGAGGTATTTTACTGATAATGATATGCAGAGCCATTGCTTTGACCAGCAGTGTGCAGTGCTGTCCTCAGTAGGAAATGCAGGAGCTTGTTGACAATTCTTACATACTGATCTCCACCATAGGGATTCATTTTCAGCCTCAGGCTGTTGCCTGTATTCTTACCAGCATCTGTTTCCCTGAGTGAGTCAGGATGTGACAGGATACAACCTGACTCCTCTCCTAGGAAGTGGAATTTTTCTTCTTAGCTGCAATCAAAGTGTGATTTGTTTGACAAACATTTGGCACAGTTTAGTCTTTGAATTTTTCAAAGTAAAATGTTCAGGTGTGGAAAACTCAACGTGTGTCCTGAGTGCTGCGTAGCTGAAACCTTGTGTATTGCTGTGAAAACTTCCTTTTAAATCTCACTGGTGTCTCCTTTCCTGAGGTTCCCATGGTCTATCATGGGCAATACTATCTTAATCTTCCTCCCCTGTAGCAGAGTCCAGATGTTGTTGCAGTCTAGTTGAAGGCACTTGTCCAGTGTACTGTTCAATCCTGCACAACCCTCCCTAACAGGTTTTCTGCACCTCTTGTTTCAGATCAGGTGACAGAAGGCCGGCTCGGCCCCTCCACTGTGGTGTTGGACCACACAAGTGGGTTTGAGGGGCTCCTGCTGGTCGATGATGACTTACTTGGGGTGAGTGTGATGCAAATGGTCTTGTGGGACTAAAAGCACTTGTGACTACCTGGTTTGTTCTTCATAATAAATTTCTGTCACTGGCTTTGTAGCATGTTTTAAATGGAGTCTGCCCAGAAAGCTGCAGGATCCTGGAGAAAATGAGCTCTCCTGAGAAAAGTTCTAGCAGTACCACTCAGTCTCAGCAAGTTCTGAGTGGGGCTATGAGGAAGTGGAAGGATTACCCTGGCCCAGGGGCTCACTTGGCTAAGCAGAAGAAAGGCCAGCTGCCAGCTTTCCTGTCCCTCCCTCCATCAGACTGCCACTTCCTTCCTTCCTTCTGGTCTTCTCTAACGGGCAGAAAGAGGCTAAAGCTGAGGCTTTCCTTTCTCCTTTGTTTTCACTAACACCCTGCTTGCTGCTTAGCTGATGTTCTTCATGCAAAAAGCTGGCTGAAAGAATCCACTGGAATTTAACCCTTTCCTACTTCAGTAATTTCTGCACTCCTTTCACTCCTTCTCTGGGCACACTCATCCCCTGCTCCTGAGAACATTCCCTCCTTAATCTATGCCTAGTTTTTTGCCTCTAGCAAAGCAGGCTGCCCTGGTCCCCCTATCCATTAACCACCTGCTGTAGCTTACTTTGACTGACTCTCAGGAATGGATTGGACTGGCTTTCCTGTGAATTCCTTGTTCCTGCCTTCATCTCCTCTTCATGATCTGTCCCAAGACTGCAAGAGTCAGGACTTAACAGAGTTCAGTTCCTGGACAGCATGGAACCTGCCAGTCCTGGACTTTAGTCTGGATACCTTGAATCTATAATTTCGTTCTAACTTGTCCAGGATTCAGATGTCTTTCCCATACAATAGTCACTTTTGTCCTAATTCACTAGGAACTGTCTGTCACCATGTTGTCATTGTACTGCTGTCATGCTGTGTGATTCACTGGGGTTTATCAAGTACAGATGAGCTGTGGGAAAGACCTGGATGGTTCCCTGGGGCCAGTCAACTCCACGTACACCTGCTAGGATGGGGAAGATATTCCTTCTCTTCCCAACACTGCCCTTGTGAATAGCTCACCATCTTGCTTTGGTTTTGAGGGCTAGGATAGAGAGAATGGGGAGGTTGGGCCTATCTTTTTGCCTGACTCTAAAATATCTTTTTTTTATTGGTTCAGGTGATTGGACACAGTAACTTTGGGTCCATCAGGGCCACGACTTGTGTGTATAAAGGTAAGGAGATAAACCAGTGATGCTTTGAGAAAACACCCCAGGAGGACTGTGTGGAGAGTTATACAACTAGAGAGCTCAGGAAATCTTGAGTGTGTTCCAGATCTTGAGCACCCTCTTCCCCAGTTCATTCACTGTCTTTTCCAGGAAGTCAGAAGGGTGAAGGGTTGCATTATGTCAGAGCGAAGAAGTGGGAAGGAATCCTGGGGATGTCCCAAAGCTCCTTTGTGTGCCAATTTGTTTCTGTGGGGACACTTTCAGGTTCAGCTTCTCTTAAAAACAAGCCAGGCAGCAGGAGCTCACTGTGTGTCACTTCTTTCTTTCAGGGAAATGGATTTATGAGGTGCTCATCTCCTCCCAGGGACTAATGCAGATTGGCTGGTGTACTCTCAACTGCAGATTTAATCAGGAGGTAGTGTAACTCCTTCACATGGCACAGAGCTGCTCTGTGTTTCTCTACTGCTTTTTATGTCAGTGTGGAACATCTCATTGGTGCTGTGCTCCTGCCCTTCTGGTGTTGTGTGCACTAGAAATGCCAGGTCTGCTGTTTTGAGAGTCTTTGCTACACTCTCTGGTCTGTGGTCACAGAATGGTCCATGGTGTGAAAGTCTCACATGATGGCTGTGTTGTTATGTAGCTGCTACTACTACTATGACTTTCAGCCATTGTCTTCTCCAGAAACTGAGTGTGTCTGCCATGCAGTCTCAGGATGGCCCTCAACAGCTGGTACTATGGGGTTTTTTGTCTAGGAGAGGCAGGTTTAGGTCAGCTCTTCTCAGGCACTGGGCAGGATGTTTGGTGCTGGAAAGGGATGTCAGCTGCAGACACACTAACTTGTCACTCTGCAACATGTAAAAGAGGAGGTGCTGGGCATCCTGGGGGCTGCTTTGACAGAAATTGAAAGTGTAGGATGCCAGTACTCTTCTGACCCAAAAATGAGTAGTGAGTGATGTATTTCTCTGAACCAAAGATCACGGACCACTGGATTCACTCCTAGAGTAAGGACTTTTCCCAGCCTGAGCATATATGATGTCAGCTGCTCTCCCAAGTCTGCTGGTCTCTCCCTTAAAGGTCCTCTTGCAGTAAGAGGGGTCTTTTATGCTTAGTCTGGTCTGAGTCTTATCTTTCCTACTTTGTTGCAGGAAGGAGTTGGAGATACTCCAGATTCATATGCCTATGATGGAAACAGGGTGCGCAAGTGGAATGTGACTACTACCAACTATGGCAAAGTGAGTAGCTGTCCTCCCAGGAATGGGATTGAGAAGAAGGAGGAGAAAGCAGATGACTCCTGCTCTCTGGATTCTGCTGGGCCTTGTGAAATGTCCTCAGGCTGTCCTTCCTGCTTCAGTCTGCTCTTGTGAGGCTGTGTACTTTAGGGGTGATGGATATGCTGAGAGCTTTGTTTAGCAGACCCAGCAAACTGATTCTCAGCATAGTACTGCAGTCTGCCTCTGGAAGGCTCTGGTTCTCTGTAGCACATCAATGCATGAGGCATTGTTGGAATAAATATATGTTCCTAGTGCTAGAGAGCAAAAAAGATCCCAATCAGGTGCTTGATGTGTGACTTCCAGAAGCACCTGAAAATGTTATGTGAGCTGCTGCATGAAGGAAATCTTCAACCCTTAATCACATGAAATTGGTTGTGTTTTAGTCTTTCTTCTGATGTAGGAACACCGTGGAAATATGTTAAACCTTTTCTCTCCCTTTCCTGCAGTCCTGGGCAGCAGGAGACATTGTCAGCTGTCTGATAGACCTTGATGAGGGCACCATTGCTTTCTGCTTGTAAGCATCTTATTACCATTCCCTGTTTGATGTCTGTGTGTAACATAAAGGTTTCCTCGTTGCTCAGCAGGTTGCTGAGCCCTATTTCTGCCCTCTCCCCTTTAAGTTCCTCAGTAGTTCTGGCCTTTGGTTTTCTGTGTTATTCGGAAACCATCTGAATGGATTGTTTGGTCTTGTAAGTTCAGTTGAGAACATTTGGCAGAAAGATGTTCAAGCTACACAGTCTATGTAAAGTTTGACATGATTTTGGAGGGAAGGGCATCTCTTGTGATGCTTAATGCCACACTTGGCTGAGCCACAGAGATGGCTTTTGTGGTTATTGTAGACGTTGCCTGTCCTAAATTCACAAGGAGCTGTGGAAAGGGTGATAAATCTCCAGCTTCCAGCTCCCATGCAGGAACAATGAGAATTGTTCTCTGGCCCGCAACAAATCAGTTGAAATTAAAAACTTTTAGATGGTCCATGTCATCTTTTATGGAAGAGTACATTACCAAAAAGTCACTTGCCTTTAAAATGTCCTACTGGTTAGTTAACCCATAGGGATTTGGGTTGTCCTTGAAGCTGAGTGGGCTCTGCATGTTGTGCAGACTCCAACGCTTCCTCTGCTGTTGTCTGAAAATGAGAATGCCTCTGTGCTTGCCATGGTAGTTACTCAGCAGAGCTGTGGCGTTTGCATGTGTGCCAGGTTCAGTGTGACAGGGGGTGTGACTGACTGATGTGTCCATATTGGCAAGTTGCTGGGAGGGAAATGCAGATATTGCTCAGCTGACTTCAGACCCCTCTTGCTATGACTAAATTCCTGTGGGTTTTCCTTCATTCAGGAATGGCATGTCTCTGGGAACTGCCTTTGATAACATCACGAGAGGTGCTGGGATGGCTTATTTTCCTGCCATCAGCCTCTCCTTCAAAGAGTCTGTTGCTTTTAACTTCGGAAGCCGTCCACTCCGATATCCTTTAGGTGTGAGAAAAGGAGGTCTGAAGGGAGAAGAGCCTGTCCTGAGACCATCTTTGGAGGCTGTAGAATATACAGAACTGCAGTTCACTTTCTGCTGTGGCACTTGTGTACAGAGCAGAGTCAAGGAGAGAAAAAACAGGTACCCACTCAGCTAAAGCAGTACTGCAGAACACAAACATCAGTTTCTGAAATGAGAGTTGCTTTCAGCTCTGAGTCAGCAGCTGCTACTACAACTGGAGGCTGCCTATTCCCAGGCATTCACATCCTGCAAAGTTCTCACTTCCCTGTTTTGGAAATCTTGATGCTGCTGTGTTGCTGAGCCTCTTGGCCACTGGTCTCTTTTACCTCCCAGCCAGATGGGGCCTCTGACATGTATTACTGCTGCCTGCTGCCTTCCTGTGTGAATGGTGACGCCTACAGCTCCCATCAGAGCAGCCTGTTGACAGCGGTAGTAGGGGTCCAGGTTGGTCTTTCTGATGGAACAATATTTCACACAAAGGAGTATGGAGCGAAATACTTGCTGCTTGAAATATTGAGTGAGTGGGGAGGTAAGAGCTTGTGGCTTATCATCCATTTAGAAGGCACTGTGGTTTGAACTGTGACTGAGATGTGCATGGGTAGAAAGTAAAATAGACACACGATCTTTCCCTTGTACAAACAAGAGAAGTCCTGAAAGGATCAGATTGCATTTTCCCTTAACACTCATCTACTTATCCAGTGGAAGGTTACCGGCCCTTGCAGGATCCTCCTGTGGCAGATTTGGTGAAGGCTCGGAAGCTGTTGGGCTACTTGAAGAATGTGATCCATGTTGGAATAGATGTGACGGTAGGCTCATGGCACTGGGTGGATTCGGGGGGCACCATGCTGGGAAATGTGGTTCTGCTCTTCTCAGCACATGCTGCCAGCTCGAATGTTTCCACACAGCAGAGGCTCCAAATGCTTGCGTGCTTTTGCATGGGGTGTGCATATCCCTGGAGCTCTTTCAAAATGGGCTTCCTGATAGTTCCAGGACTTAATTTGAATCATAATGAGCTTTGTTGTTCTCAGTCTTATGAAGGTTCATTGCCAGTATTCAAGAAGTGATATTTCTCAGGGTGAGAACTTCTGGATTTGATTTTGCACCCTTGAAAGCAGTTTGTTTATATCCTAAACTTTTTGCTGATGTCCTAATGCAGTGATGAGGTGAAATTCTGACAGGTCTGCCTTGTGAACTGTTTTGGCTGTGGCACTGTTTGCTGGAAAACACTATTTTCTGCTAGGGTGAGAGATCTGTTTATGCCAAAAACATAGGGAATGCCATCTGCTATGGTCTTGGCTTGAATGGAGGCTTGCTTTGCTAGTCATCCTCCTTTGTAGGGGTTTGGATTTACAAATTATCATGCAAACTTAAACCTTTTTTTCAAAAAGCATTGCCAAAGTGCCTGCATGTGGCTGATAGTGATATCTGGACTGGACTGCAGCTTTACAGAGGCTTAGGCCTGGCTTCTTTGCCATCCTAAATTCTCATGTTCAAGGTTTTTACTGCAGTCAGGCATGGAGCAGCAAACAGGGGCTGCTCCAGGCCTCTGGTTCATTCAGTCATCAGTGTAGAGGTGGATTGGGTTTCATCCAAGCCATGTGTTTTTCTGGGTTTGCCGTTGCAGGAGGGTAAGCTGGTGGAGAAGGACACATCCATGTGGCAGCTGCAGGGAGAACCCACAGTATTGATTACATTAGCTCACATCTTCAATTATTTTTCCCCTCTCATGGTGAGTTTTGCCTCTTACAAGCTTCTGTAGTGCTTATTCTCACTCTTGCAAGGCAAAGTAAACCTCAGTATTCTTTGGTAAGTAACTGTGCCATGGAGGGCTGTTGACCTGACTCTCTGTCTGCAGTGCAAGGTGTACCTGGTGGAAGATGTGCTCATGACCTTCCTGTTGAGCATCCTTGAGCAAGGAGGGGCAGTGGAGGCCCACCCTCTTGTTCAGCAACTACTGGATCTCATGTGGCTTCTTATGGAGGTGAGTTGCTAGGATGCTGGTTCTTCTCTAGGGTTTACAGGCATATCCTGGGAAGGGCTGAGGAGCTTCTTTGCCCTCTGGTGACAAGATCCCCCTTTTTTGTGATAGACTACCCTCTGACCTAGCTCAGCTGGTGAGAGAACTGCTTCACATCCAGGGAATGAGAGTTGAGTGCAGAGTAATTGGTAATGGTGAGACTGGCATTGAGTTAACAAGTAATTTCTAAACTTCTACTGGTAAAGAAACTGGTAATGGTGAAGAACTACCTGCTTCTGGAAACATCAAATTTATCAATAAGAAATGGTGTCTTGGATGTTGTTAATGCTAATGTGTCAGTCAAGGTCTTAAAGGTTTCTGTGTATTTCAAGAGTTCAATCAGAGTGTGCAGGACTGGGTCAGAAGTGGGCAGTGCACTCTCACCACCTCCAGCACTGCAGGGGAAAAACCTCCACCAACTTCCCTTCCTGTCCATGCTGGATGAGGTCACTCCTTCCTGACACTCTGTGCTAACCCTTGGGAAGCTCCTGCTGCTGGACTGCTTGTGTTGGTTACACAGAGCCAGTCACTGCCAGGGATCTGCTTGGAGACAGCACGTCTGCCCTTTGGGGTAACAGATAAGGGCACTGGCCCAGCCAGCTGTCATGAGAAGTTTAGTTAAAAAATGTCATGACTCAGTCAGGCCCACCATCCCAGAAGTGAAGCTGGACACCCTGATAGGGCTACTGTGTTTATGGAAGAGTTGGCTGTCATCCTGCTGCATGGCTCTGAGTTGGGCTCAAAAAGACAACTCTTCCATCATCACATTTACACAAGAATAACTTCTTTCCGTTCTGGATTGCTTCTGTGAACACTGGGTGGGTTCAGGAGATACGAGAATGGGTAACTGCAAAACTAAGAGGGCCTGGAACTTTGGCTTTTTGTAGATGACTTTAGGGTTGGTTTACTAGGGCAGAAACCTGTTTCTGTGTAGCACCAACTTCTACTTGGACCCTCTCCAGTGGAGTCAGATGGACATTGTGGGTTCAGAACACCTGCTTTTTCAGTTCAGAAGTGAATGGTTCCTTCCAAGGTCGTACTCTGAGAGTCATACTGGTTCCTGGCTCCATGCTGTTGTTCTTCAATGTGTTTCTTGTTTTCTCAGGAGTATGAAGTGCATGAGTGCCTCAAGCAGCTACTGATGTCCCTGCTGCGGGCTTACAGGTTCTCCCCCATCATCCCAGACCTGGGATTACAAGTGAGTTGCACTTCTGAATCCCCAGAAATCTGGGACTAGCCAGCTTCTGTTATGTCGCCTTATCCAAAGGTACATGATGTTTTGGATTTTGCAGTTGTCTGATCCAGAGATGGCAGTTTTGTCACATTGTACCTACCAGAGAGTTTTATCACCTTCTGCAGACGGAATCACTTGCTTCTCCTGTTTCCCTAGATTCACTACCTCCGGCTCACCATTGCAGTCTTGAAGCATGAGAAATCCAGGAAATACCTACTCAGCAATGTTCTGTATCCTTTGTGTCTCCTCCTGTCTCAGTTTTCCCTTCCCTCAATAATGCAACCAAGGACACTTCAAGGGTCTGTGGGTCCTGGGAGGCAGAAGCCACCCTGTCTTTGAGAGGTCATTTCTCCCACCTTCAGGCTGGGAGCTCTGCCCCTTTGGCTGGTCTATTTCCAGCAGTTGATCCTCTGAGGTCTAGGTATGGCAGAGAGTGAGGAGGAGGGAGATCTGAGACCAGAAACCAGGTCATTTCTCAGGTCTCTTCTGCCTGATACCATTCTCTGAAGTCCACTTTGAGGAGGGGGAGCCGTGTTATATAGTTCACATCCTTCCAACGCAGAGGAGCTCGTTTCTACCTGACTGACCTCTCTAATATCCGTAGAGCAAAGCCACTTTCAGAGCAGTCTGGCTTTATTTTAGCATTTGGGCAACTGCTGTGATGTTTGCTGGGGGCTTCTCCTGGGAGAAGGGAGCTCTGGATCTTGCAGTGGTCGTTTGGAAAGGGGTCTCTTCACTACAGCCCTGGAGACATGCCCTGTACCTGCTCCCAGTGTAGCTCCTCTGCTTGCTTTAACTCGGCCACAGTTTCGACGTGCTCCGATCCGTTGTGTTCTTCTACATCAAGAGCCCACTGCGGGTGGAGGAGGCAGGTTTGCAGGAGCTCATTCCCACCACGTGGTGGCCAAACCGCTTCACCAAGGAGGTGAGTACAGGCATATCCACCAAAGAGTCTGTAGAAGTACTGTGGCCTGCTGTCCCCATCATTTTCTGATGAGGAAATTGGATGGCCTATGTTTCCAGCTGCATTAGCACTGGTAGGTCTGCAGAGCTGTGTGAGCACTGTAGCTTTTCCATTGCCCTGTCATCTTTTATGTCCCCTTAGAGGGAATATTTGAGGTGTAATGCTCAGACAGAAGAGGGGGAATAGTTGTCTGTGGTAACAGATTTGGAAGGGAACCTCACAGTGTCTAAGGAATTATGGACTGATAGGGATGTCCTCTAAAGATCTCCTGCTCCTATTTGTTAGAAGGCTGGGGAAGGTCTGTTCAGGTGTGCTACCAGCTGCAGTCACACACTGGCACATTGTTTCAGGGGGATTCTGCTTTCCATTAGGCGAGATATTTTCCCTGTTCAGTCATCTCCTCCTAACCAGTGCCTGTCTCTCAACCAGGGCAAGGAGAGTAAGGAGGTGAAGGAGGAGAGTGCTGAGGAGAGACTGAGACGCCGGGCATATGAAAGAGGTTGCCAGCGACTCAAGAAACGCATAGAAGGTTTGTGAGGAAGGCAGGACATTGCCAAGATCCCACACCTTTTGTGCAGTCAGGAGGAGTGACTCTTGAGCTGTTTCCAAATCCCCTTCACTGCCTGAAATCCAACTGTGTTCCTGCCAGGACAGGGTGTGCTGCAGGGGTGGGAGTCAGCCACACTGCTATCTGGTGGTGGGTTAGGATTTCTGGGACCCCACTGCACAGACCTGCAGCCCCCTCTCATGGGGCATGAGCAAACCAAAACTCCCTTTCAGGGGCATAGTTTGTCAGCTGTGGATGAATTTATTGTTAGGTGGTGAAAGAGAAAATTGTCATTAGCTTTCTGCCAGCACTGGTTCTCCCTGGCCCCCTCTGCTGAGGAGGTGGCCTTTCTCCTCGGGGCAGGCCACTGCAGTTGTGGTAAGAGGGGTAGTTGCTCTCCAGTGCTTGTTTTCTGATGGGAGACATATGTCCCCATTTTAGTGGTGGAAGGTCTCCAGGTGCAGATTCTGAAGCTGCTGCTGAACAACAAGGACAGAGGAGGGGTAAGTGCTCTGTGCATCTCTGGCAATACTATCTCCATGTGATGGGCCTTTTAAGGCATAGATTTACTACCTGGTTTTCCTTCTGCCAGGGAGAAGCCTCCAGATACATCTTCCTAAACAAATTCCGCAAGTTTCTTCAGGAAAATGCTAGCAACAGAGGGGTAAGTCAGAGGGCCAACCCTCCCACGAGCCTCTGGCACCTTCAGGCTGGGAGCTCTGCCCCTTTGGCTGGTCTATTTCCAGCAGTTGATCCTCTGAGGTCTAGGTATGGCAGAGAGTGAGGAGGAGGGAGATCTGAGACCAGAAACCAGGCAACTTATCCCAGTCCTATGCAGTGATTTATAGGAAGTGGACTTGGGTACAGTCCTAGATGGAAGCTGAATGTCCTTCTCTAACCCCTTGGGAAGCGTGGCTGTGGGGTGCTCTGTCACAGTGGAGCTTTATCATTCTCTTCACTGCCTGGGTGAGGAATGTTCTGGTCCTGGGTCAAACTGTTGGCCTGCAGCTTTGGGAGGTAGGCATCTACTGTTGCAGAGAACCCTTTCTTCACCTGCATCTCTGTGTTTATCATCAGCCCCATCTTTGGTGGTGGAGTGTGTGTTATCCCCCCTCCTCTGTCAGAGCAGCTTGTTGTTTAAGTGCCCAGGACTTTCTGGAGGTGGAAACTGCTGCCTACCATTAGGAGTGGGCTCTCTACCAGAGCTGGAAGCTAGAGATGCTAGTAAGGCTGAGAACACAAAGTTTCTGCCTCCCCCATGTGGCCCTTGGGACTGAGATGCGTTTTCACACCTGCCCTGATGGTTGGACTCTCATTCTTGCCCTAGAACTTGACTGTGTTGTGCCCACCAGAGTACATGGTGTGCTTCCTGCACCGGCTCATCGCTGCTCTGCGCTTCTTCTGGGATGGACACAAGGCAAAGACTACAGCTGCCCTGAGCAGTGAAGGTGAGGCCTGGGGGAGAGACTTTGAAGGCATTTCTGTGGTTAGGACAGGGTGTGCTTCTCAGCAGTGCTTTCCAGAATGCTGGAGATTTTGTTTCTCGTGGGTGCTTGAGCCTTCTCTCACCCTGTGCCTGTAGTTCCCAGTCACCCTGGGAAATTCCTGTGTGCAGATCTATTCCAGTTAACATCTAGACCTGAGATTTGCAAAGGGGCACCTGTGCTGTTTGTCAGCTTCCCCTCTTTGCTCTGGAGCAGAGTCCAGTATTGATTTTGAGTCTGTGAAAGGGCAGCTCAGTGATCCCATAGTCGAAGTTTATGGAAAGATACTTATCAGGCTTTGTGGTTCCCAGACTGTGGGATTAAGGAGAAACCAACTCAGTGCCAATTTCTTTCCCACCCTTAAACCCCACCTTGCCTTGCTTCCATGATCTGCTTGGCACTCCCTTTTCTTGCTTTAGATGGACCCTTTCTCTAGGTTTTATAAATGCCTCATAATCCCTATGGGACTAAGTGACAGAGCTGGACTAGCCAGGTGGAGAGCTGCCAAGTTTTAAGGTGATCCAGTTTACCCCAGTGACAGGCTGGAGGAAGGAAGTGCTGGGAGGCTTGTTGTTGATGGCCATTGGTTTCTGCATGGATCTAATACTTGCTTCATTGTGGGAATCACCTCTACCTTAGTGGTTCCTGCTTTTATGACAAAAAAACTTGTTGCTAAATGTGAGTCTAGGCTGGGCCCTGGGGTCTGCCTTAGGAGGCCACACATATCTGTGTGGATCTTGTGCATGGGACTTGTGGAAAAAACAAATCTTCTCTGATTTAGAGGCATATGTCCCTCCTCAACTCTTCTATAATGGGAAGGTGGATTATTTTGACCTTCAGCGACTTGGAGGACTCCTGTCTCATCTTAAGAAGACTCTGAAAGGTAAGTGCTCCCATTTCTGATACCTGCATCCAGGTCTTGGCTGGAGTTCACCCAAGAGGCATTCCAAAGAAGGAGCTGTGGGTAATGAATTTTGATTAAATTTGAGGAGAGGAGACTTGAATTTTAATGAGGTGCAAGTTACTCTGAAGAAGACACCACTCCTCTTGGGTGGAGTGTCCTTTAAGATAACATTTTACCGTTTGTATCCCTGAATGGGGCATGTGGCAGCTGGAGAGGAGTGCTTAGTCTGGGATTATCCTCTGGTGTGTTGCTCTTGTGGCACCACAGCTGAGGGCTGGGATCTGTCAAAGCACTGACCATCAGCCTGGCTCTGCTGGGTGTGAAGGGTGTCCAGGATTTACTTGCTGTACTACTGTGGGCAAGGAGTAGCATCCCTGTGTATGTACTGCAGCTGTGTGTTTGTATGCAGTATTCTACTCTGACAATAAACCTCCAAAGCCTCCCTTGAGGAAGGGCTAGAAACTCCTTGGCATTTTGTTGGACTTGGTTTGTCTTTGCTTTCTGGCTAATGTGCTACTTGCCTTTGCTCAAATGTCTCTTCTTCCCCAGGGTGTTTGTAAGATTAGGACCATTTTCTCTGTCTCAAGTTGATCCCTAGTTTTTCAAAATTAGATTACTTAAGAACTAACTAATCTCCTCTGGTCTCTTACCAAAGTATCCTGAACAACTTTAAAGACAGAGCTGTGGACTAGAGATGATATTCTTCAGGCTTTGTAGTGTAGCCATCAGCATAACCTTTGTCTGGCCTGAGATTGTTTCTGATCTGAGTCTCAGTCCCGGTGATGTAGGGTCACATCATGGGACAGCATTGAAGAGCTGGAAGCTTAAAAAGTGGTCTCAGGCACAGAATTTCCTTCTCTGCACTATTCCAGTCTGGCCCTGGTGGTTGTCTCCTGGTTCCTCAGTTATCCTATTTGTAGCTGGTAGGACCAGGAGCAGAAAGGTATCCAGGGTGAGCAGCACCCATCACTGCTTGGTCTCTGTGAATAAGGGCAGACCTGTTCCATGTAAGAAAAATGGGAGAAGGTGAGTTTGTTCTGATACAGCATCCAGCTTCGCTGGCTGCTTCTCTACTGCTGAGAAGCAGGAAAAGGAATGAGCCTAGGGCTGCCTCATGGAAAGCAAAGGGTGGCTCCTGTGTTCACAACTACTTTGTTGTGCTCTGTACAGATGACCTGGCTGCGAAAGCCAATGTCCTAATAGACCCTGCAGAGCTGCAGGCAGTGACTATGGATGATCTTGATGAAGATGAGGAATCAGCAACATCAGCAGCACAGGTAAGTTGTGTTATTCACATCCAGGGGCCCTGATGCTGGGGCACCAAGTTCTGTCTCTGGCTAGAAAGGCTTTGCTTTAGGGGAAGACAGTGTCTGGACCAGGACTGTAACCAGTTCCATGGGTAACCAGGTAAACAGCTGCACTTGCGTGAGAGTCACCGGAGATCAGCAAGGTCCTGAATGTTTGAGCAAGGTCCCAAATCTGAGCAGCAAAATTTTCTTTGCTGTGCTTTCTCACTGCCCACTCATATGAATATGCCCCCTCCCCTCCATGTCAGCTCACAGTGCTTGCATTTGAAAGGGTGCAAGACAACTGCAGACAGAGCAGCTCCTTCCTGTGCTGATCTACTTGTGCCTGGCATGTGCCCTGGAGGAAGGACTATCCATTTGCTACCCTGGCACTGCTGGCCCAGCCATGATAGGAAGGGTGTCTGCTCATCTTCCAGTGGCTGCTGGACACCTATACCAACATCCTTTCAGGGACAAGGGAGGAGCAGTGGGCATCCAAACAGCTGGAACTGTTTCTCCTTTTATTTCCTTTCAGTCCCAGCGTCCCTCTGCTGCTTTGGCCATTGGTGGAGCTCTCGCCAGGCCTGGCTGGCTCAGCTCCCCGACCCTGGGTCGTGCCAACCGCTTCCTCAGCACGGCGGCCGTCAGCCTGATGAACCCGCGGCGGCCGCTCGGCGCCCTGGAGAAGATCAAGGTGCGCACGCTGAGCGTGGAGCAGCGCACAGAGGAGGACAGTGAGTACTCTGCTGTGTGCACCCGTGGCCTGGTGGTCCTTGGTAGAATGGCATCTTCCAGCTCCCAGTGCTCTCAAGAGGAATGCAATCTCTTTACTGTCAGCACTGCTCCTTCTCATTCTCAGGATGTGCTGACACCCTAAAGTCTGCAAAGACCCAAAAGACCCCTTTGCCATCCTGAACATGACACAGGTGGTGCTGTCACTCTCTGTGTGTAAGGAGATGCTGTCTGGGTTCCTGCAAGTGCAGTGAGATTGTGCAGGGAAGTGGTTCAGAGGCAGCTGTGGCCATGTTTCCTCTGAGCACAGACCAGCTGGAGGATAGTGTGTGCAGTAGCAGCGCTGTTGCTGTTACACTGGACCATGCAGACCTCTGAAGTGTATACAGGAAGTTGAACTTGCATGACCTGGGTCTGTTTGAACAGATTTTATGGGCCAGCCTGATGCAGGTGGTGAGATGGCAACAGAGTGTTAGTGTATCTAGTGAATCATGTGGACTGGGAAGGAGCAATATATTACAGAGGCACAGTGGGGCTTTGGGTTCAGAGCGGAGTAGGCAGAGGCTGAGGTGCCAAAGTGCTGTGCTGAGAACTTCTTTCCTGTCTTGGGGATGCATTGCAGTTGAAGGCACCCATGGAAATGAGGGTCTCTTACTGGGCAGACCCCCAGAAGAGCCAGACCAGCCCATCACTGAGAACTCCCTTCTGGAAGTCCTGGATGGGATAGTGATGATGTACAACCTCAGTGTCCACCAGCAGCTTGGGAAGGTAAGCAGCATGTGCTGTGTAGGAATCTATTCCCTCAACATCCAGGGCTTCTACACTGACTTTGTTTTCCACTTATTTAGTGACTCTGGATGCCCTTTCCTTCTCCCAACAGATGGTTGGTGTGTCAGATGATGTGAATGAATATGCCATGGCACTGAAAGACACAGAGGAAAAGATCAGCCGCTGCCCAAAGAGAGTAAGTTTCTCTGGACTCCCAGCATCCTTCGCTGATAGAGTCTCAGTTTAGGACAAAAAGGGTGAAGTGCTGCTGCCCACACTGGATGAGTGTCTGCATCAGATGGAGGAGACCTGAGCCTTTCTGTGGAGGGAGTGGGAATCAGTGCTATAAAAAGCACCCACAGAAAGGTTGCTGTCCCGTTTCCCTCCTGTCAATGCTTCTTAGGTAGCCCCAAGGTGGTATTTGCTTTTGCATTGTTTGTCCAGCTCTGAAAAAAGATGCTATAAATAGCAGTAACATCTGCCCTCACATCTCTGCACTCTTTTCAGAGGAGAGATATCCACGAGGAACTGCTAAAGAGCCAAAAGGTCTTCTCCGAGAAGCTCAATCACCTAAGCCGACGCCTTGCTTGGATAAATGTCACCATTTATTCAAAGGTGAGCAGGAGCGTAATTCCAGCAGCTCAGAGGAGATCGATGTGCCTCTGCATCTGTGCTGTTTGGCTCATGTATCACAGGTATGATTTCCCCTGATGTTGAAGCAATGGTGATAATCTTTGGGGCTTGTTATCCCTTCTTGTGCATCAGAGATTGCTGTGCTGGGCTTAGTCCCATAGTGTTTGTTAGGACATAACCCAGACTGTTCTGAGCTGTGCATTGTGCTGTGGGCTTTCCCTTAGGGCTTCTGCACTGCAGACAGAAGGGTGTGGGTCAAAGGAAGATTCAGTTCTCAGGACATGTCAGAGGCTACTGTGAACCACTTCCTTGAGCTGTGCATCACAGAGGGGTCTCACTACTGCTGCTCTTCCAGAAATCTGCAGGATCCAAGATGAGGGGATTTTGTTGTGTTCTCCCCTTCTTCATTTTGTTTCCACATGGAGAGTGTGTACTATATTTAGTAATGCAGTGAATATTTGCACAGGTCATCCCCTTTTCCCTGAATCCGCTGTTTTCCAGGATAGAATCTCTGGTCTGTTTTCTTCTGAGCAGTTTTGTTCATCTTTTTCTGTGTTCCCTTGCACACTGCCTTGCCCCATCTCTGTAGCTTTTCTGTGCCTGGGGAAGAAGGCTTGTTGCCCTGAACATGCAAAGGCAGGAGGGTCTCTGTGTGTGTCCCAGGATGTAAACAGGGAGGGGAAGAGCAGTTCTTATGAACACATCTGGCAGAGCTGCAGTGGCTGATCCTGGCTTATGAACTCTTCACTCATCCCCTCCTTTGCACTTGAGCAGGACTTCAAGGCACAGTACTGAAGGCAGAAGCACTCCAACTGCATTAGCATAGCCTATGCTTGCCAGGAAATAATCCTTTCTTCCCAGGCTGCTCTGGAAAGGCTGAGGAGCATCACCAGGGTGCACTGCAGGTATTGCTGCCATGGCCCTGGCAGAAACACTATCTGTGTCTCTGGATGATCCATTGTCATAGTAAGAGCAGGTGCTGCCATCTCTGAGGTATGTGGTGTCACCTTTCCAGATGAATCAGCAGCATCTGGGAGTGAAGGTAACAGCCTTCCCCACTTATGCTGCTGTTCTGGTCTGCACAGCCCACTGGGAGAGCCCAGTGAGATTGCTGTAGAGTAGAATGTGACTGCACTGAGGAGCCTGTGCCTTCAGGGCTCCATCTCACAGCCATCCTGCTCTTTCCCAATGAAGACATCCATCAAGTGGCTCTTGTGTTGCTGGGAATTGTGTGGACTGGAGGGTCATATCCAGTGTTGCAGGCACTACTGCTGATGAAGAGAAAGAGCTTGTTCTGTCTAGAGTGAAGTCCCCCTCTGTGCTGTGTCACAACATGACAGAGGCTGCTCCTTCCTCAGGGGAATTAGTCACTGGTTTATTCTGAGCTGAGGAATTCAAGGTTAGACAAAAGGGAACACTGCAGCTTAAAAACACTCTGAATTTTAAAGCATGTAATCCTGCCTTCAAAACATCCTGTGGTAATTTCAAGTTATTTTATTACAACACTGTATTTATCCATGACACTGTGGGTAATCACATCTTTGTATCCTCGTGGTGTAGGCTTTCTTTGAGCTTGGCAATACCTGAAATGATGTTTTGAGGTTATCAAGTCTTAATAAAACCAAATGCAGCGTTTTTTTACCTTAGTGTTTTCTGCACAGTTGCTTTTTATCCTGAAAGCAACAGTTTGGCTGAGATGTGAGTTGGTGTCAAGTAAGGGTGTCTTTTAAACAGTTTAGTTGATTTACACTAGCTCAGTCTAGTTTACAGAACTAACCCATGAAAATCTCCCAAAGATGGTAGCAACATACTTTAGAAAAGCCAATAAGCAAATAAAACCCCTTATCTGCACCTCTGATTTTACTTTTTTCTTTCATTAGAAGTGTAAACCTTCTCCATCTATTTTTATATAAGTAACTATTGCTTATGCTATTTCTTGGCATTTCAGGATGTGAAATTATATTTCCTCTTTTTATGGCTTTGTTAGTGCTCATTTTTGTAGCTCAAAATTATGTAGATGCCCTTAAATTTTCTGGTTATAATTTAGGGTCCCCTGAGTTTTATTTAGAGAAGCAGGAGGCTGATGTTTCTCAGGACAGTAAATCTGGTTGAATGGCTGGCACAGAACCTGAAAGGCTGTGGCTGCCTATTGCAAAGATCTGAGTTGGTGCCAGCTTTCAGTCTGTTCTCATTTAATCCCTACAATGCACCAGCTTTCTTTCCAGCATCTGCTGGGTTTTCTAGTGCCTACTTTCTTTCAGCAGTGTCCTGGGAATAAAAACTCACATACTTTTATTGCCACCAGGCTTATGTAGTTAGCTACACCCTGGCAAGGAGTAGTGCTTGGACGGTCTAAATGCTTGGTGGGTCAAAGCCATTACATTGATGACAGTCATGCTTTGAGCTTGAGGTTGGTGTGCAAATCTCAGATTGTCCCTTCCACCTGATGGTTCTGTGGCTTTATGCAAAGACCAAATGGCACAGATCTGGATATTGAACTTAGAGCAGCAGTTTGAGGAACATCTCCAATATGGAGGTGTTTCTGAGGTTGAAGTGTGGTGCTGATTGTTGTTTCTCCAAAGAGAAGCTGGACAAATTTCAAAAGGGGTTGTTATGTTCTTCCTGGCCAGGAGAAGATGCAGGATATCTACTGGCTGCTGCGGGTGTGCATTCGCACCATCGAGCATGGCGACAGAACGGGCTCACTTTTTGCTTTCATGCCAGAGTTCTACCTCAGCGTGGCTATGAACAGCTACAGTGCACTCAAGAACTACTTCAGCCCTGTAAACAGCATGGAGGAACTTCCAGGTGAGGGGGTGGGGCACCTTGTTAATTCTGGCCTGATAAAGTCACATCCTTATGGAGAAGTAGCAGTAGTTGGGCATCATCCCTTCTGTGTCCTTTCCTGGTTGTGATGTGCTGCACCAGTACACTGTGTGTGCTGTGGGGCAGGTGCTGAGGCTGTTTCCTGTGCAGGTACCCACTGATGAGCCGTGGTTGCTGTGCTCAGAGAGCCCATGCCTTGCCCAAAGCTGTCATAGGGCTGACTGTAGTGAAAATCACTGGCAGCTATGGATTGTGTTTCCAAGGAGGTATCTGGAATGGGCTGGGATGCTCTAAGATGTGGGTGCCTCAGCAATGTGTACCACTGCCTTCTGGTTTCTGGGTGGGAGGAGATGTGCCATGAGTGCAGAAATTGGGACTGCTTTCAAATTCCGCTGGGATTTGGATAAGTTCCCATGGAGATGACCACCCACATGATCCCAGGAGTCTGTAAACTCAGGGTGGATTCCCTCTGAGTACATTCTGTGCTTTCCTGGCTAAGTGACCCTGTTGAGCTTGTATCAAATAAGTTCTATGCTTTCCACAGCCCGTGAAGGTAAGAAAAGCTTCTGTTCCCACCAATAAGACATAGCTGAAGTGTTCACATACTTTAAGTGGGAGCTGTCCTTGCTGTTCAGGTGGCAGCAGAATTGAGTAGTAGCAGATTACTTCAATCCTGCAGGATGGACATGGCTTATCTTCAAGGATCTTCTCTGTGTTGCTGAGCCTCTTCTGCACCAGGCATCTCTTCCTTGACATCTGACTTGATTGCATGGTTTTATCTTTCTCTGGGTAACTGTTTCAGGCTCTGCAGACTGAGGTGAGAGACTCTTCTGGGGAGAATGTGTCTTCCCAGCTGTCTGTTTTGACAACTAGACACACAACAAAGCTGCAGTTAGCTGTGACAGGGATGAGTTCCATGGCTTGTGCCATGTCCACAGAGTGCTGGGGCCATCAGGCTGTTGGTGTGACCCCTACTCCCTCCTTCTCTTGCAGGCTACGAAGAGACCCTAATGCGTCTTGCTGCCATCCTGGCCAAGCATTTTGCTGACTCGAGGATTGTGGGCACAGGTAAAGCTGCACTCCTCTGCTGTGGGGTGATAGTGTCACAGGTCTCTTGGGATCTGTCTGCTGAATCTCTTGAGTGCTTTATGCCTCCACATACAAAGTGAGGCTGGGCACTGCCCTTGTATGGTCTGTCCTGCTTAGTCCAGTGTTAGATACATGACCTAGGATGCCATTTTGAGAGCAGTACTCATGTCCCAGGTACTTGCATGTCCAGTCTGGAGTTACTCCTTAGCTGCCTGAGCATAAGCACGCTCTCCATGTCAGCTGGGACAGTGTACCTCTCTGTGTGAGGGTCAGTCCTTCCCATCCCCTGGCACTCAGGTGCTCCCTAGTATTCTGTGTGTCCTTGGGTGCCTGGCCTAGTCCCTTCTCATTCCTCCTCAGACATCCGAGACTCCCTGATGCAGGCATTGGCCAGCTACGTCTGCTACCCCCACTCGCTGCGTGCTGTAGAGAGGATCCCAGAAGAGCAGTAAGTGCTGCCCTGCCTGTTCCTGGGGAGCAGGGGCAGTGTTGGGGTGGTGGCAGGGCTGGTTGAGGGAGCAGGTGGGCTGCCAAGCACTGCTGAGGGTCCAGCAGCTGCAGCATGGTGCTGGAGTTGATTTGGAGCTTTCTATCACCCTTATACCAGTGGCTTTGCTCTGCCCCAGCTCTGTGGGTCCTACTGTTTGTCTTGTTTAATCACCTGTTCCCAAACCTGTAGGCTGACCTGTGTCCTTGTCTGGCAGGAGGATCTCCATGATGAAGAACCTCCTGGCTCCCTATGAGCAGCGACCCTGGGCACAGACCAACTGGATCCTTGTCAGGCTCTGGCGGGTGAGCATGCTGCTTCCCGGCCCCTCTCAGCATCCAGGGATGGTGGGACACTGAGCATTTCACTTTAGACTAGCAGCAAAACACAGCTGTTTTTCATCCTCTAAGATCTTTCCTTATCTCTTTTGCCAGGGCTGTGGCTTCGGGTACAGATACACACGGCTCCCACACCTGCTGAAAACCAAGCCTGAGGATGCAAGCCTCCCCAGCCTGCAGAGTGAGTGGGGCAGAATGGGCACTCAGGGCTGTGATGGGTGGTGAGGGAGGACAAGCCTCTTCCCTAGCAGCCAGCTCTAGTATGGGCCAGGCCAACTGGTGAGATGGCTGCTGAAGTGGGGTCTTCCTGGCCAAATATCCAGGCCTAGTCTTTGCAGCCTGGCTATCTCCAGCCTCATGCACTGGCTGGTGACTTGCATGCTGAGTGGTGAGTTAGATCCATCACAAGGAGCAGTTCAGCCCTTCAAGAGAGAGAAGAGAAGACCAGGGCTGCATTCTTAACAGAGTTTTACCCCTGGGAGAAGGCTCTCTGATGTCCACAGTGAACAGCTACTGTGAGAAAGAGTTGTCATGTTTGCCAAGCAGCAGGCACCCTGTGAGAGGGAGGCAGAGCACTAGAAAAGTTTGCAAGCAGAATGTTTTAACCAGACATCTCTCAGAGCCTGGCAGAGCCCGTCCTGCCTGTGGCACTGCAGTTTGATTCTCAGCACTGAGGAGTTCCTTGGCTGAGATAGATGTGGGGAGGAGAAGGAACCGTTCTTGATCTGAAGAACACATGCCCAGCTCCACCACCCTTGTATGGTCTGGGCATGTCCAGATACATTCCTTACCCATCTCTGCTGTGGAAAGGGCTTTGTGCCAGACCTTACTTCTAGAGAGCTGGATGGGGATGGGGGACAGAGGGTGCTGAACCTGCCATGGGGAGGTGGCATGTGGAGGTGTGTGCTGAGCCCTATCTGGTGAGCTGCTTGTCTATTTTAACAGCTGTTATTCTCTTTCTCTCTCCTGCCCATGGTGCCTAGGAGATCTCTCTGTTGCTAGTTTCCAGAGTAAGTTTATTGTGTGACCCTCTTTTGTCTGGTGAAATAGCTTTAGAAAGCTCCCTGCCTCCCCTCTTCTGTCTAGAGAGACCCTTCTTTGTGGGCAGAGAGCTTCACACTTGATTGTTTTCCTTAGCTTCATCCCTGGGAGAAGCCAGGGGTGTTGGTTTCTATGTGGCTGTCTCTCAGGCTGCATCATAGACCTGCTCTTGCACCTGTTTTATCTTGGTTACCTCAACGGTCACAGCCCTTCCACAGGCTGTGCCAGCCTTGTCTTCCTCTCTTCTTTGGAAGATGATGGGGAAGCCCTGGTACACATGCAGGAGAGACCTCGTGGCTGCCTCCAGTCCTGTGGGGTGGTGACCAAGATCCCCCCATCCTGGGGAGCTCTGGGGCAGGAGCAGAGTTCCTCATCTGTGGAGGCCTCATTCCATACATTGTGTGGCTCCACACAGTCTGAGTCCAATGTGGGCTGTCCTGGCTACTAGGCACTTGCTCTTGGGATTGCTATTTTAAGGCTCAACCAAATCAATAATGAATGCTGATTTAATTGAAGAGGGACAGGGGACTCAGAGGTGTCCTTGAGGTGGTGCCCAGGGAAGGGGAAGGAGATGACCCCCCCCCACTTTCCCACCCATCAGTCTTCTCCTTGTAATTTGAGCACTGGCAAGGGACAATGGTACAAAGTGCTGAGCTGAAGAAAAATTCTGTTTGTCTGGATCTGCTTCTGCACACCAGACTGAAGGAAGCTTGGACAAAGGTCTCTTCTCTGGTGCTCCAGACTTGTCCTGCTCTGGGAATGCTTCCTTGGAGGACTGCACAGGTGGGGAAGGTTTGCTAGTGCTGTGTCACAATATCCACAAAGCACACAGAGCATAGGTCTGGTCTCTTATGCTCCCTTTTCCCTATGCTCATCAATGGAGAGCAATGGATGGCTGCCTGGGTTAGTCAGGGTTAGTCTGTGTCCCTGCTTGCTCCCAGAGTTGTTCCTTAGCCCTGCCAGCTCTGAACAGCTCTCATGCAGGCAGAGGTCTGCCTTCAGTTTGGCTCCTGAGGGTGGACAGGTCTGTGCTCAGAGCTGGGGCGGTTCTGGTCGGCAGCTGTTGCAGAGACTTGTTTTGGGCGCTGTTCCCACATGCACATCGGGAGCAGCCTGGCTTGTAAGAGCAAGAGCTGCAGGGTGGCTTCAGGTTTTGTCACAGGGCTCCTCTGCCCCAGGCCCTTTGCCCACGCACCCATCAGGAGGGAATGTGGATGGCACTGTGATCATCTAGCTGGGATGTTGTGCAACACGGGCCAGGCAATTCACCCATGTCCCCTTCCCAAGTCCAGCAGATTTCCTAAGCTAATGAGATATTTCAGGAAGAGATTCCAACTCGATCTGACAACACCAAAAGCATCAGCTGGTAGTAGTTGAACTGTTCAAGCCCTCCTGGTGGTGGTTCCTCTCCCTCAGAAATAAATCCATCACTTATGATTCCTGATGGGAATCATGGAATCATAGAATGGTTTGGCTTGGAAGGGACGTTAAAGTTTTAATTCTAATGCCCCTGTTGTGGGGAGGGGCACCTTCCACTAGGCTGGGTTGCTCATAGCTCCATCCAACCTGGCCTTAGACACTTTCAGGGATGGGACATCCACAGCTTCTCTGGGCAACTTGTGCCGATGCCTTACCACCCTCACAGTAAAGAATTTTTTCCTGATATCTAGTCTAAACCTGCTCTCTTTCAGTTTGAAACCATTCCCCCATACCTAACCTCACCTTCCGTCTTCCACTGCTGCTGCTCTGCCTTTCTCTGCTGGCTTAAACTGCTTTACATTTTATTCTTCAGAAGTGCTTGTGTACCAGGGTAAACTCAGTTCTTGGTCCTGTTCAGTGGTGAAAAACATATAGCCTCTGTGCCTTATTCAGGAAGGGGTTTTTCTTTTCTGTGAGCCTTGCAGTTTTTCACCCTTCCCATGTTCTCAGCATCCCCAGAGGTGCCTGTGTCATGCTGGCGGGAACCCCTCCCTGGTCTACTGGTCACAGAGCCAAAATTCACATTAGCTGATTTGCCAGCACTTTGCTTTCCACACACGGATCCCAGGTGTGCCCTGGGCTGTCCTGATGCCTTGCATTTGACCGTATTTATATCTCATCCCCTGAATGCCGCCTGCTTTCCTTCTGCCTTGCCCTCCAGGGGTCCCTTTGCTCCACTAAATGCATCTCTGAACAGGAGCAGGGAGGTGGTTGTAATGCATCTGAATCCTTTCAAAAACTCAGATTAGCGTTGGGTGGAGCTGCTTTGTTTCTGAATCTGGTCAATTTGGGGCTTTCCTCCTCTGCTCACAGCTCTACTGGAAATGCTGCAGTGTTCGGAGACCCCTCGGGCTGCTGACCGAGAAGTCTCATGATTAGCCCTGTTACAGATCTTGCTGGCTCATTAGCAAACTATGAAGTACATAATTACCTTCCTGTGGTGAAAGTAAGCAATCCTGCTTCTTTACCATTATCCAGTAGGAGCATTTATTGAAGGCTTCTACTTTGTCTGCTTTATTAATTTGTAGCTCTCTCTAATAATGGGCCTCTGCTAGTGTTAGATTTTCTGCCATTACTATTTCTATTAAATAATTCTGCTAGATTTTTTCCCCGTAGTTGAAGAAACTTTGCTTTCAGCATGGTTAGTTGAGGATGTTTTTTATGTCTTCTCCTTCTGTTAGCCCCTTTTTCCTTGTTTCCAGCTACCACTGGCTATGCTTGATTACATTCACTTTACCTTTTACATTTGAACTTATGTCTGCTTCATCCTGCTCTCAGTGAACTTCTTAACCCAAGTGCTGGCTGGAGCACTGTGACTTTTTGGCTCCCTAATCATCTTCTTAAAGAACTGTGTGTTTTTATTCACTGTTTCCCCCACCTCTGTTTCCTCTATTTAACTTACGTTTTTGCAGGGAAGTTTCTGTTGTGGAAACATCGGATGTATCTATAACCGCTGAGTTCCACGCTCTGTTGCCCACATTAAATGTATTGAGGTCAAAATTTCTGGCCTTAGAAAACCACTGATTTCTGTTCCAATGACTGATGTTTATCTGTCATAATGAAGGCCAAGCCAAGATCGAGTGGCTTTTGTATTAGGGAGGTGAAGCACTAATGACTATTGCCAGGATCAGGAAAGTATAATCCCATTGGTGAGTATCCACAGCCTCCCTGTGAAATGACATCCTTGTCTGCAGCAGCACATGTAAGGGATGTGTCGCTGCCCACTGGTACCTGAGGTGGGTGGGAATGCCTCAGCAAAGGTGAACCTCTTGCAAAGGAAAGTGAACACAGCACCAGGACTAGATTTTTGAATACTGCTAATGATTGCCCTGTGGAGAACCTCACCTGGAAATTCATGCAAGGGGTGAAGCTGCTCTTGGTGTATTCCAGGGTGTGTTTCTTATGTTGCTTTCAAAGAATAGCAGTGGTCACAGCGTCTCTAGATTCAGAGTCCTCTTGGGAGCAACAAAAGTCAAGGAAATCCACTGTTTCTTGGTGTTAGCTTAAAACCTTAAATAAACCTATTTAACTGTGGAGAAGTTTGACAAAAGGCACCAGTTTTTAATGCTCTTACAGTCTAGCACAGTCTTTGCCAGCAGCAGGGAAGGCATCAGAACTGGAGATTTGGAGCAAACCTCCTAGTACTCATTGTAAAAGGACCATGAGGAAATAGTCATCGGTTAAAAATCAGGATAAAGCAAGTTATTACAAGCATAAGAACATCCTTCAGAAAGACAAAGCTGCCTGTAAATGAGGTAAACTTTGGCTGGGCAATTCATCTTGAAATCTGTCCTGTCTTGAAATGTTGGTAAAAGACTTTGGCAACAGACCAGGAGGACAACACACACAGGTCCTCCATGAAGAGTGGTAATCCTTGCCTAGAACTGCTTTGATACTTAAAGGCTTAAAGAGGGTTAATATGTCAGCATTTTAAATAAAATGCAGTTTTTACATGTTGAAGGGAGGCTGGGGAAAAGAAGGCACAAAACCTTAACCATACAGAAAAACCTTCTAATTCTGAGTACCTGGGCGAAAAATGTAGATGGAATTTGGCATCACAAGATCTGGAGTGGTGAAGTAGGGGTGTGATGTGCCTCTTCATCCATCACTGACAGAGAAGACAAGCTGAGCTCCAGCACTGACTCCTGGACTTCTCTACTCATGCCTCATGACCTGCAAGTTCCTGAGGGTTCTCCTTGAACTGGCAATTCTATTGTAATCTTTTGGAAAAGAGCAGCTTGATGTCCAGTCCAAGGAATAAATTACACAGAAACAATAATGAGGAAAGGAAAACAGAACAAAACCACATTTTGCTTTTGTGCATTATCTGCCGCACGCTTGTGGTTTTGTTGCTGTATGAGCTTCTGATTCCACTTCTCCAAAGAAAACCTGGGAGTGCTGTCAAGGTTTGGGGGGGGGTGGCAAAGGAGACAGACATGACAGTTTCAGTATGAGAAACTGTACTGGCTGGGGCTTTTCCTTTTGGAAAAACTATCATAAAGGTCTGGAATCATGGCTGGCTGGAGAGGAGCATCTTACTGTCTCTCCCACCAGAAGGAAGGGGTTACAGAGAATGAATACTAACAAATGAAGTGACTAGGAGCCAAACTCCAATCTGAATTCCTGCTGCTGCACACACTAAGCTGTGAAATGTTGCTCTGGGACATGTTCAATGCTAAAGGCTTACACAGTTTCAGAGGACACTGGGAAAGAAATCCCTGGAGGACCACAAAATATGTAAAAAGGACAACTGGCTTCAGCAGTCCCTGAGCCACTAGCATCCAAGGGCTGGGAAAGTACTTGTAGGTGGGAGTAGGACATCAAAGACATTTGTTGTGATGAAATCCCTCCCAAAAATGAGCTTTTAGGCAGGATCAAAGCCAGGGTGCTGGCCTGCCTGGGGTGATTATGCACTGTGAGACTCAACACGTGACCTCAATAACAACAGAAGTTTTTTGTGTTTGCTAGTGGTTATTCACAGAATGATTTGTCGTGCTCCCATTTGAGATAATGGTCTTCTGCCACCCCTTTCTGGCTTTGCTAATTCCAGCTAGCAATCTGTTTGTAGTCATACCTAGCTTCTTGATCCCTAGGGATGTGATGGAAGTTGTCCTGTGTTTCCTTAGCCAATGCTGGCCCTTCAAGCAGGCTGCAACCCCAGAGACCTTCTGCAGTTACAGCTCAGCTTGTTCCTCTGGGCAATGCATTGCTGGTGCTGCCAGTTTCCATCTGCTCTTACTAATAGCTTCTATTAGAGGGAAATGTAGTTAGATTGTTTTTTTTTCCCTATAGCTGATAAATCCGCTCAAGTTTCTCTCTCCAAGCTCTGCAGTTTAGCCTGTGTTTTGAACTCTGGTACCCTTCCCTCCCAGTGTTGAATGTTTATGAGCCTCTTGCTGACAGTGGGTCCCTTCTGCTGATGAGAAGCATCTGTCCCACTTGTGCCCCCTTCCTTTCCTTGCCCATCCATGGAGGCTGGTGCCCCACACTGCTTTGATATGATTTCCAGCTGCTGGGTCTGACCCTGTCTGTGCTCTTGATAGTGAGAAAGCCCAGAGATGATACACCATGTACCAAGGGGATGTGTCTGTGCTCAGGCTGAACCTGGCTGGGGAGCATGGGCAGCTCTGCCTGAGCCTGCCAAGGACAGAGACAGCCCCACCTCCATACAGAAGCCTCTCAGGAGTGGAATTGACTTGGTAACTTCCTCCCCAGATGCAGGCAGACAGGCACAGCCATGTGAGGCCAGGGTGGCTGTGCTGGCTCCAGGCAGCTGCTGCCACACTGGTATCAGGAGCAATTAATGCTGAGCTGACCATGGGCCTCTGCAGAGCTGAGCAGGAGGCATGCTGAGCTGCAGGGCAGTGCTCCTGTGCATGTGGTCAGCAGCAAGCATGGAAGGCTCTTCCCTGGTTAATTCAGGCTGGCATTGCAAAAAAGTGCTTGGAGGCCCAACAGGCAAGATTGCTGCTCAGAATAGTCCTTGCACTGACTCCCAGTGTCCTGCCATCTCTGCTTACTGTGAGGCACAAGCCAAGGTTTCCTAAGCCCAGGACTGGTCTCACAGCCTGCCCGTGTTCCCCTCTCATGGCCACTCCAGGACAGGCCACTGCAGCTGTCACTGTGTGGTTTCAGAGCCGTGTCCCTCCACCCTGCTGCAGCGGCACATGGCAGACCTGCTCCGCAGCGACCGTGACCTGGCCCCCAGCTTCCTCAACAGCGTCCTGAACCAGCTGAACTGGGCTTTCTCTGAGTTCATCGGCATGATTCAGGAGGTGGGTGTGCCACCCAGGGTTGTGGGGTCCAGCACTCGGTGGGTGCCATGTCAAAGACACAGTGAGGTTCAAAGCACACCTCTCAGGGCTGGGGGTGCAGTGGTTCCTGGCATGCACAGGAGCTGAGCTGGGCTGGAGGGGTCACAACCACTTTTCTGGGTCAGAGCACCTTTTCAAACTGTTTCCATTGCTTGGCAGATCCAGCAGGCGGCAGAGCGCCTGGAGAGGAACTTTGTGGACAGCCGCCAGCTGAAGGTGTGTGCCACCTGCTTTGACCTGTCGGTGAGCTTGCTCAGGGTGCTGGAAATGACTGTCACGCTGGCACCGGAGATCTTTCTCGACTGGAACCGCCCGTCGTCAGAGCTGCTGCTTCGGAGGCTTGCCCAGGTATCATCCCCTGGGAAGAAGCAGCATCTGGAGGGGCATGGGAGCCCTTCTCCCCTCTCTCCAGATGTGCAGTGAATTGGGGGCTCCAGTGTTTGGACATGCATCTTGGTCCTTTATCCCTCAGTCCTAGAATATATTACTAAACATCTCCACTTCTTCACCAGGGTGACTGGTACAGCCCCATTCCTACCCACACCTCTTGGAGTACAGTAAACTGATTTTGTTGAGAAATCTTGGAAAACCCTGAGGACAGGCTGTTCTTTAATGATCTGAACCGATGGGAAGCAGTTACACGTAACTTACCTGTACCCCAAGAGCTGAGACTCAGGGCTCTGGGCAGATGAATCAAAGCAAGACTTAGTGGGGCCTGGTGCAGCAATCATGAGGGAAGTGCTCAACTTGGAATCTCTGTTGGGATCACTGTGTGAGGAGGAAAGTGAAGGACCCTTAGCAGGTGGCTTAGGCAAGCTGGGAAATAGATAGCATAGATCAGTGTGCTGCAACATTCCCTTGACTACCTGGTGCTGCTTTGAAGCTGTGCCCCACCACTGAACATGCCCACAGAGGGGTGCAGAGTTCTGTTCTTGTGCACTGGAGCAACAGGAAGAGGATGCTGCATCTGAGAGACGATGCTCAGCTTGCAGCAGTTACGTCAAGCCTAGAGTGGTCCTTGCTTGTCCCACTGGGGGTTTGGGTGAGAGCTAATGGTGGCTAATTTAATGTCTTTACATTCTGTACTGGTCACAGGCAGAAATCTCTGCCTGTGGTGATGCTCTGTCATGCAGAGAAGTTGATTGGTCTCTTTGCTCACCCTGTGCTTCAGGGCTGGTAGGACCATCCTGCTACCAGCTTCAGGCAGGGCAGGACCTGGACTGTGCTTCACCCTGCTGACACTGCTTTTGGCCGTGGCTGCCAGCTCACTTTCCACAGGCTGTGGCTGTCCTGGGGACTGTAGTTTCTGCTTGCCAGGAGCTTTTGTCTGCAGAAGTAGCTTGTCTGCTGAAAGTGGGAATTCAGATTTATGTGGAAGGTACTGACATGCAGGTGTCTTGACTTCAGACTCTTCCCTGGGAGGTGCATTATACAACCTGGGATGTTTGGGTCTGGTACAACCACTGTGGTGTGGTACAACCTCTTTCCATGCCAGGACCAAGCTAAGTGTGTGCTGTGAGCCTCCCTCTCTGCACCCACCAGTTCTCAGACAGTGAGCCCAAATTACAAGGACATGCTTCCCCAAACTTGTTTTTTGAATGCTGCTCACAGGAAAGCCCATCCAGAAAATACAAGCTCTCTCTGCTTTTCCCTACACAGCTCTTGAACCAGGTGCTGAACCGTGTGACAGCTGAAAGGAACTTGTTTGACAGAGTGGTCAACCTCCGTCTGCCTGGTGAGTCCACACATTAACCTTCTGTCCCTCTCTGTGGAAAATATGCTGGGAACATGCCCTTGGGAAGGAATGGATGGCTTGCACAGAAGGTTGATGCAGAGGTGGATGAGATCAGACCTCAGACTTGCAACATCCCTGGCTGGGAAGCCAGTCTGGTCCCACAGGCTGCAACACAAGCACTGTCTTCAGAAGACATGTAAATCCTCCAGGCAGATGTGAGCATTGGTGCTCTTCTTCTGCCCTACAGCTCTGGTTCCCGCCAGAGTCCCTGACCTTATAGGCATCTGCCGTGCAGGTCTGGCTGTCCCTGGTGGAAGTGGCAGCCATGTGTGCTTGGGTGTCTTGCTAAACACTGGTCTGGCACAGCTTAGGTGGGAGCTTTCTGAAAAGCAAAAAGCCCTGCACAGGCTGCAGCTGAGGTAGCAGGTTTGGTTGCTGTGCTCTGCATCAAGTAAACAGTGCAATGAAGTGCTGGGGGAAGAGCCTCAGTCCTCTCCCTCGGGGAGGTGACTGTGGGCAGCTGCTCTGGGCCTCTTAGCAGAAATTGACTCCAGGTGCTGTGTTATGGGCATCCCATATTCTTAGTACAGCAGCTGGCTTTTCCTTAGGAGAGGGCAGACCATCTTCTCCTTTTGAGGTTTGGAAGGGGCAGGAGTGTTCCTTCATGAGGGCAGTGCTGGGCTCTGGGGTTTACTTTAGTGGGGAAGACTCTGTCCTTGATGATATCCACAACCCCCCCCCCAAGTCCCAGTAATGGTGCAGCCCTGCTCTGCTTGTCATGCTGTGGCACCAGCTCTTATCTTTCTGTTTTGTTTCCGTAGGGCTGGAGAGTGTGGACCATTACCCAATCCTTGTGGCTGTGACAGGAATACTGGTGCGGCTGCTGGTGGACACTGATGTTCAGGGGTGAGTGTTTTTGCCTTCCAAAGCACGGGGTGTTTGGCATTGCTTTGTGCACTGCAGGAGTGCCATGGGACGTGTTGCAGGAGTGACATGGGTGCGTGGGGACTGAAGCAATGTGTGGAGCAGGCAGAAGCCAAAGAGCTGGGTGCCCCTGCAGCAGCTGCATCTCTGCTCCTGCTGGGTGCAAAACTGGGAAACCCTTGTGAGAGGTGGCTGTGAGGTGCTGCACTGGCAGTGCATGTGCATCTTCCTCCTCGGGATGGGGTCTGGCCCTGTGTGATGAGACTGCTGCTGTCGGAGGTTGTGGATGCTGTGTGTGAAAGAGCTGTGCTGATGTGGTGACACAGGCAAAGTGCTGCAGCAGACAGGGATGGCTGGAAGGGAGTTCATTAAAGCTCCTTTGCCCTGGACCCATCTAGGAAGGCATCAGAATGAGTGAAGAGTGTTCTGGCTGTCCAAACTTGTGACACAAATGTGAGACAAATCCTGTCCAGCCATTTGAGTGATTCTAATTTTAAGATGAAGCAAATCTTGTCTTTATGGTAGCCAGTTATTCAGAGACAGCACTGGGAGAGTGATGTGGCTGGACAAAGCCACAGCTGACCTGATCAGTTATATGTGTCTGTGTCTGCTTGTACCAAGTCCTGCAAATAGACTTTTTCTGATGCTCTGCAGCCTTGCCTTTGCTGTCTCCCACTGTCATTTGTAGGTGTCTGCCTGCTCACTGTGTGCTGTAGGCTGCTGTAGGAGGTGGGGCTCTGCTGTCTGTGTTGTACATCCTGCGTGTTTTCACGTTTAGAGAACACAGTCTCTGTCTTTGTGGAGAGCAGAGTCCCATCTGGCCGAGCAGCTCAGCCCTGCAGCCAGTCTTTCAGCTTCTTCTCTCAAGGACTCAAAGATATACACAAATATATCTAATTATAACCTGCCTCCCATGGCTACTGCACCAGTCTCACAGCCCCAGGTGTGACCATGCCAAGCACTAATCAGTGGCCTTTCTGGGCTGTGAACAGGTTCATTCACCCCCAGAACTCTGCTCTCTGGAAAGGGCAAACATCATGAATTCGACACCACAACTAGACTTTTCTTCCTGGAGGAAAGGAGAGAGGTGTTAAAGCTTTATCCTGCATACTAGACAGGATAAGATATGTTCCTGACACTCTGTCCCTTAAACATCTGTCCCAGTCCAGGTCATTTGTAGGGTCAAAATGGGAAAGGGATGTCCCTCAGTTTAGCAAGCTTGGAGGAGCACTGTGGACATGGTAGTGTGCTATCAATCACATTCTTTCTAGCCCGCAGGGAGTCCTGGAGGGACAGAAAGCTTCCAGACTGTGTCCTTTCCCTGAAAAGCCAGTTGTGCTTTGGGTTTGTGAAGCCCAGGCAGCCAGTGTCATTGCCAAGTGGCACTGTCCTCTGTCTGCCAACAGCATCCTCCATGCCTTGGGCAGCATGGGCTGTGTGGTGACAAATCAGAGGCACAGTGCAAGTCTCTGACTGATGTTCAAGGGCTTTGTAGTCACCTCCCTGGGCAATGGAAAGCAGAAATAAATACAAAATAGGGTAATGATCCGTGAAAAACATCATGTCCTTAGGGTGGACCTAGCTGAGCAGGAGGAAGCACAAAGTGGAACAGGAGGAAGCCCAGGGAAAAATACCTATAAACCGAAATGCTTCTGTGTGATTTTGCAAAGCCATGCACTAAACCTGAGGTTTGATACGTCAGTGATCTATAAAAGACAAGAAAACATTGCAGGGGAGCAACTGAGGTCAATCAAGACAAAAGAACCGAGACTGGTGGCTTGGAGAACATCTGCTGATACATGAGCAGAGGGGATGGACAGCCTGGAGGCAGAGACCAACACAGCCAAAGGCAGAGTACTTCACATGAAAAGGAAAACTGAACGCCCCCACCCTCTTTGCAGCACTCTGAACTGAGGACTGGGTGTTACACTCCACTTAGTTCTACTCTGTGCAGGCACATTGTGAAATGGCAAACAGGAACGGGATGGAGAAAACCAGCAGGTGTGAGAGCAACCACTGAGACTTTTCTGCTGCCTTTGCATTCCTGGAGGCTCAGCCCCAGCTTGATCCTGTGTGTAGGACACCATCACCACAGGGTGCTGAAAACTGGGCGATGCAGGTGGGGTGACAATTGCTCAAAAACCAGGGAGATGGTACATGGCAGTGATGGCTGGCTCAGAGCAGGGCTTTGGGAAACATCTATATCCAGGTGCATGAGCAAAAGGGTGGTCTGTAGGATGCAAAAGGAGAATTAAAACCTTCCTCAGGTCTGTACACTCCCATGGAAGATGACTGCCATGGGTCATGTTGCTGCAAGGAGGAACTGAAGTGATTTAAAAGGTCGCATATGTATCCAGGCTCTCCAGAGCAAACCCATTGGTGTGAACTCATGAGCAGACAGCTTTCCTTTTTCATTCTTCCTTTGTCCCTTCCTCTCAGTGCAGTGAGCAGGATAACGAGATGAGCTTTTGTCCTTCCCCAAAAACACACTTTCCAGGGAGTACTGGAAACAGGTAGAAATCTCTCCCAGATCTCATTTGATAACTTTCAGATTGCCAGAAATCATTAACAGAGAGATTTTCCAACCCACATTTACATGTAGGATTGTCCCTGTGTGAATTACCAGGGACACTAGCTGTTACCCTGACTGGTTCCCTGTGAGGAGGCTGTGCCCCAGAGAATGAGGACAGGGACAGGACTTTGGCAGTCTTTCTTGGCTTGGCTGTTTTTTCTGGTTGCCTCTAACCCAGTAAGAAGATATCTACCAGGTACTTGGTTGGAAGGTGTTGCAAGCTAACCTGGGAGCAGAGGAATGAAGTCGCATTTATGGGACCAAAACATTCCGTTGGGGAAAGGTAGGAATAAGGAATATAAGGACCCTGTCAACTCATCCAACCATGTTATCAGGCTGCAGTCAGATGCCTCAGCTGCTCCTTTCTCAGCACAGGATGCTCAGCCAGGCATCAAGTCCTCTTGCTATGGACTCCTGGCATCAAACAGAGCCATTAAGCACAAGGAAAGGGAACACTGGCCAGGCTGGGCTGTGGTGAGGCTGTTACCCATCCTTCATTGTAGTCCCTGGATGGAGTGGGGCTGTGCTTTAGAGAGAGCAGAGATGCATGGGTTGGGCAGAACAAGCTGGTGTTGCTCGTGGTGAGCTGAAGCTTCAGTGCCCCCCTCCAAACCCTCAGGTCTGACAGCACTGGCCAGCACTGTTGCTGGGGAGCCTCAGTGACTGGCAGGGCTGAGGAGGCAGAGATGTCCCTGTGCTGCCTGTTTGCCAGGCCCTAATGACTGAGGAGGGAGGAGACAGGGAAAGCAGGATTTGGAAGGCTGGGCCAGGAGCTGGGCTGAATTCATACCACAGATCCTGGCAGTCTGCAGCTGATATCATCCCCCCATTTGTCTGCTTGCTGAATAATTAAGCAGATTTTCTATTAAACCTCCTTTGGAGTGAGCTAATGGAGCAGGGTTGGCCAGGGCTGGTGTTGGGATCCTCAGGAGTGAGCAGCAGGGGAAGGGGTGAGGCCAGAAGGTGAGGCTGTGGTCCCCTATGTGAGAGGGCACACTGTAATTGGGGCTGGGCATATAGCCTCAGATAGTCTTTGTGGGAAGTGAGAGATCATCCCAGGCTGCAGATGAGCCATGTTGTGCTATGGCTCAGCCACTGCTCTGTGCTTCGGCAGGGGGGTGGTGCTGAGACAGAGGGTTAGGGCACAGCCAGAGAATCAGAACTGTATGAGACTAGTCCTAAACAGCCTTCAAGGTGCATCTCCCATGGACTTCTGCCCAAATAGTGGAGAAGACAAAGGGGAAAGTACTGTGTTCATCAGGAACATGGTTTTACCAGCCATCAGAGCACAGGACAGAGATCCTGGGCCAGAAGCCACCACACTGTGCTAGTGGGATGCTGAACAGGAGCCAGAGAGAGAAGGACTGGGTTGAGTGATGTTTGGATATTTCTATCTGTGTTTCTGCACTCTTCTTCTTTGCAAACTACGCATGGTTGCAGAGGGATGAACTGGCAGAAGAGAGGAGACAGAGAGGTTCCCTGGGCAGAAGTAACACATTGGTGACCAGAAAGGCGAGGAGGCACAAGACTGGGTGGGTGATGCAGGCTAAGCAGGCTCTGCTCAGTTACTCAGTGGTTTTTGGGATCACATCCACTGGAAAGATCAGAAGATACCAGTCTGCAGGTTCCCAAGCACCCTGGCCACCTACCTGTGTGCTCCAAGCAATGCTGAGACCCTGGGGATTTGGCTCATTGCTGTGGACATAGCTCTCTGTAGCCCTGTAGGATCCTGTAATTACTGATCAAGGAAACACTAATGCTCCTTTTGGCACATGTTGGTGAGTGAGCTGTGGTGAAAGGAGTGGCAGGAGTAGACGTTTTATGGACCACTCTAAAGGAGTCCTTACTGCCTTGCTCTAAAGGTGGGTGATACTCCAGTCTTGCAGTGAAGAATGACTAGCTCATACCTGGGTTTCATCATTAAAAAAGGAGTCTGATCTTACAGTTTTTAGAAACTGCCAGCTCCAGATGCTGCACCCTGAGCAGTGGGGCTGCCAGGGCTAGGCTCTCTCAGCCCCTCATAGCTGTCAGGCACACACTGGAAGGCAGAAGCAGGCATTGTACTGACCAGCACCAGGCTTTGCTGCTTCAAGTTCTTTGGAAAACTGAGCATCGTAAGGAAAGATCCCAGTCCAGCCATATTCACTGTATGTCCAGCCCTGGCAGCAGGAGGACAGGACAGGACTGGCATTCAGTATACTTGCATTGTTCTGGCTGAGGTGTGAAGTGCCAGTGGAGACAGGAGTCAGCATTGGAGGCTGGTCCCCAAAGTGAGTCCTTGTCCCCATGCATGCTGGCACAGGTCCCTGTGTGCCAGGGCTGCTGTGCTTTGTGCTGATCCATTACTTTACCCTGTAGAGTCAAGGAACAGGAGGGTGGTTCGGCAGAAGCTGGGGCTGTGATGGTGCAGATGGCTGTTGAGAGAGGACAGTGTATTCCTTGGGGAACGTCCATTAGGTTTCTCAGCTCCTACCTGTCAGAGAGGCTGTGCTCCCAGCTATGTTTTTCCTTGTTGAGATGTTCTGCCTTTCAGGTTGGTTAATGAAGTGCTTTTACAGTTCAAGCCACCCTCCCTTGCTCACTGAAGCAGGAATGTGGTGTGGGATCCTTTCTAAGCATCAGAAAAGTGTGAAAAGCAGCAGGATTTTTGAGGGTAAAGGCAGCAGGATCCCTCGGGGGCAGCACTGATACAGACTTCAGATAATGCTGTTTCCACAAGAGCCAGACTCAATCTTTCTGTGGGGATATAGGAGAATTTCAGCCAACCTAGAAGAGCTCTTCTGGGCTTTTCCAGGCTGGTGTGTCCCTGGAGAGGCCCCCAGGAGCTTTTCTTATTCTCCTTGGCCTGAGCTTTCTCCAGGCTTCAGTCATTATCCTCAGCTGAGGATGCAGGTTTGCAGGAACACCAATGCCTGGGAAGCCAGTGTTGGCACCAGGGTTTACAAGGAGACCAATAAAGATGGAGGCAGTGGGTGGGTGACACCCACTCCAGGTCCTGGAGCCTGGAGCAGCACTTCACTTTTCCTTTTGGAGGAAGATGTGGTGCTTAGATGAGGCAAGTGTGAGTGGCACTGTCTCAGCAAGGGTGAGTGGCACTCAGGGAGGTGCCCTGGTGTAGTTTGGATCTGGGTGCACCCAGCTGCATCTCTTCTCTTTCTCAGACATTCCCAGGTCAAACTCAAACCATCCTTCCCGTGGATCCCTGCCTGGTGCAAAGCCAGGGGATGGCAGCACCTCAGCTCCACCCTCAAGGTGCCACCCACCCTCCTGTCTGACGCCGATGCACCTCGTCACCCCCTGGCAGCCCCTGGTGCGGCTAGCGCGGTGTCCTGGGCTCATCAGGACGTGGTGCTAACACAGTGTGACAGGGCCAGCGGTGACGGGTGTGGGGGAGAGAGGGCACAGGCTGGCAGGGCCTGTCACTCCACATCCCATTGCCTTCAGTGCCGCGGGGGCACGGATCGCAGGGAGCTGTGTGCAAGGTCGGCATCAGGAGCAGTGCTGGGAGGCTGCAGCTGTCTCAGGATAGCTGCTTTTCCAAACACTCTCCCCTCCTCGGGTGGCAGAGGGGTTTCTGACAAGTGCTTTAGGCACAGTTGAGTTTTTGCTGGGAAAAAAGCTGCTTGTTTCCTGGCTGGACCTTCCCCTCCCACCAGTCACAGGCTCCTGGTGCTGGAGTGCTCAGCCAAGATGGGGTTATAGGTTGGGGTGCGGATCCTGGTCCCCACTGTGTCTGAGCTGTGCTCCTGCCTGCAGGGTGGCCCCTGCCTTCCCTGTGCTGCACATGACAGCAATGTACTCCTGCTCCAGTTGTGCATGGGATGCTGGTGGTCGGCAAATGGGTAAGATACACTTACCCTCTGTAGGATCAGTTGTTCTGGGGGCAGAGCCACTCCCTATGCCATGCCAATGCAAGGCTGGGTGCCAGGAAAGAGAGTGCAGGTTACAGTGAATAGAGCTCCATCCGCAGGGGGCACTGGGTCTGAGCCAAAGGTGCCTCTCCCCTGCATCTAAACCATGCTCATCCTTTGCGGGGTCTGGATGTGTCCTTGTGTCAGTCAGTGCTGCTCCTCCTGATCTCCCAAGCATCACTTTGGGGACCTGCCCTCCAGGGAAAAGCCATCAAGTCTGCTCAGCACATTTAACCCCCTCACCAGAGACACCCAAATACCTTTTGATGGGAACAGAGGCTGTGAGCCTTGTGCCAGGTCAGCAGGAATTCAGGGCTCCCTCAGACCCCAGACTGTTGTGCCCATGAGCTGCGGGTGGCTGCACACTGCTGCAAGGGCAAGGAGACACTCAGCCCAGCATGAGTTTAAAAAAATAGGCATTTTTATTCCAATGGAACTAGAGAATTACGACCCAGGAGAGGGGAGGATTACTCACATTTATCGATGGGCTGATTAGGTTACTGCCTAAATAGCTGTGCTTGAGCAGCGCGTGTCCGCCTCAAGGAGAAGCAGCGCAGGAGTGTGGCGCAGCGGAGACCTCATTGTCCTTGGTGGCACGGGGAGCTCTGAGCTATGCGGGCCGGGACGCTGTGTCACGTCACCTAATACTGCCTTCACTATTTACAGCTTCTCAGGAAGAAAAAGCTTGTAACATTTGCTTGGCTGTGTGGCTGGTCAGGCACTGAGCTCCATCCCTCCTATGTGGCCACATTTGGGGAGAGGGTGTGTACCCCACCTTGTGATGGAGTCACACTCCCCCTGCTCCTAACCATGGCATGCTGATGGGGACTGACACAGGCTGGGAGAGAATGGTGGCACTGCCATCTCCAGAGGCCTGGCATGAGTGAGGACAGTGTCCCACACATCACAGCTATTCCTTGGCCTGGGGGTCTGTGGCGGTGCTGTCAGGTTGGGCATTTCATGCCTGGGGACATGGCACATCCCCAGTCTCATTGTCACCATTAGGGAGGGTGGGTGCCCAAATGAAGGGGAGTTTCTCCCACATGCTGGGTTCATCAGCATTACCCTTGTGCTAATGAGGCTGTTGCCAGTGTATTATGCAAGGAGCTCTTGCTAGGCACCAATGTGCCTGTGGCCCAAAACCCACCAGGAGCCCACGGCTGAAGCAGTTGCAGGTGATGCCAATCACTCCCATGGGTCGCAGTCAAGCCAGGAAGTCAGGATGCCTCAATAATCCTGTTCTAGCAGCGATGAAGGATACCAGCTCTCGGGACACCCTGCTTCTTCTCCCAGCTCTACCCCACTACGACACAATGGGGGTGTCAGAAAAGACAGAACTGATGGACTCTGTGTCTGACTTGAGCTGCAGGACCTTGGGGTGCTTTGGGTCAGGGAAGTCCTCACCAAGAGCCAGGTGGATCTTGCCGTTCTGTGTCTCCCTGATGGGCTCCAGGAACACAACGTGCCTGTTAGCGCTGGCCTTGCGGTTTAGCCCATCGGTGGCTGGGGGAGTGGTGCTGAGGATGGAGGACTGGGCACTGCACTCCTGCGGGGGGCTGAGTGGGGCTGGCTTCTTGCAGCAGCTCAAGCAGTGGCACGGTGTGAGGTACAAGTAGATGATCACCAGCACCAGGCTCACAATGCAGCCCAGCAGAGTCGTGAGGCCAGTGCTGAAGGTCTCCCCGGCCAGCTTGGGGTTCTGGACGGTCACATTGACCTCACACAGCCTGCTGAAATTGTGGGGGCTGTTGATGGCCAAGCCTACATAGACCCCCGAGTGCCAGGGCTTGGCCACAGCGATCCTCAAGCTGCCATTGTGATAGACCTCCAGGGAGTGGTTGCTGTTCCCAGGGTATTTGATGGGCTCGTGATGAGGGGAGATCCACATGTAGGTGGTGGCTGAGGGTGGCAGGCTGGTGTTACAGGTGAGCAGGATGGGCTGGCCGACAGTCACCTGGAAGGGCAAGAGGTGCGCGTCTTCGGGGCCTGCCGAGCAGTTCTCAAACATGTGGCTGTATTTGAGGAACCTGATCAGGGACCGGGGCACATTGTCAGACACCTTGCAGGTGTGTTCCTCAAAGAAATCTTTCACAGAGCTGAAGCCTCGCTTCTTCCAGCGCTGGAGCATCAGGTAGAGCGGGCAGCTGCACCTGATGGGGTTGTTGTGCAGGTACAAACCATTTCCGATGTTTTCAGGCAGAGCTGCCAGCACCTCCACCGGAATGGTGCTCAGGCTATTGGAGGAGAGGTCCAATGTGCGGAGGTTGTAGATTCCCAGCCCCTGCACTGTGTGGAAGGGGAAGGTTGTCAGGTTGTTCCAACTCAGGTAGACTTTCCGCAGACCACTCAGCTTGGTGAAGGCGTTTTCATCCACCTGTTTGATGCGGTTGTTGTAGAGCAGCAGCTCCTCCAAGCTCACCAGCGCCTCGAAGTAGTGTGTCTGCACAGCATGCAGGTGGTTGGAGGACATGTCCAGGTGGCGCAGGTAGGAGGCATTGTGGAAAGCCTTCGGAGGAAGGTCCCGAATCTGGTTGTGACTGATGTGGAGAGCCTCGAGGTGCGGGAGGCCAGCCAGCCAGTGGTCGTGGAGCTGAGTGAGGGCGTTGTGGCTGAGGTCCAGCGTGGTGGTGGTGGGCGGCAGTACCTGGGGCACTCTCTGCAGTGTTTGCCGGCTGCAGCTCAGCAGGTCAGAGGTGCAGATGCAGGCGGAGGGGCAGCGGGGCTGCGGGGAGGCTTGGGGAGCGCAGCCAGGCACGCACAGCTGGAACAGCAGCAGCAGCAGCTTCACCACCCGCGGCCAGAGTGGGTCTGCGGGCACTGGCGGGGACATTGTAGCGGGCAGGAGCTCCTGTGCAACCCGGCGGCACAGCCAGTCTCGATGAGACGCGAGAGAAAACGAGCCGCCGTCCTCCCTGCTCTCTCCCGGTGCTGGCTTGGCTCTACCAAGCATCCAGAGTCACCCCTTTGCAGCCCGCGAAGGAGGATCCCGATTCCAGCCGAGAGGCTTGAAAAGAATTAAAGGGTGGCATTGCCCTGCCCAGCTCCGCCGCGGCTCACCCGAGGCTGCCCCGTACCTGTGCTCCGGCGGGCCGGGGGCTGCGGGGGGACGGCTGGGAGCCGGCGATCCGCATCAGGGGGGCGGAGGCGCTCCGGCGCTGTCAGGCTGTGTGTGGGCGCCTCGCTGTCTCCTGGAGCTGCGCATCCCTGGAGTGCGAAGTTTCTCAGGGTTCAGCGCTGCCGGGGCACATCCCCACGCTCTGGTCTCCGGGGAGCCCCTTCCGTCTCCCTCCCGGGCAGCAATTCCCGGGCAGCATCTCCCGGGAGCCGGGCGAGACGCGGGAGCGCCGTCCCGCTCCTGCCCCTATTTAGGCGCGGGCGGTGCGCGGCGAGTGGGCCGGGCGGGATCCCATTGGCCCCGCCGCGGGGAGTGGTGGCCGCGGCTGTGGTCCTTGCCCTGGCCCTGGTCCTCCCTGCGAGTGGGCAGGGCGAGCGCAGCCCTGCGTGGTCGCTTGTCCCCAGGAGAGCTCGGTGCTGCTCCGGCCGTACCGGTGTGCCGTCGCGTCCCTCCCGCCGGAGTACGGCAGCCGCGACCGGCTCTAATCCATAAAGCGGCTGCTCCGGCACTGCTCAGCCTCTGGGGGGATGCAGGAATAAACCCACCCCATCGTCACCTCCGGGAGACTCTCGTGTCCCATCCTGCACCCAGGCTGGGAGTGGGGATGGTGGTCACCCCCCCAGTGCTGCTTATCTCTCAGCCGTGGTCCTTCCTCCTGTGCTCATCGTGACCACCCCCTGCCCAAGCCGGCAGGGACTCCCCGCACTCTCAGCCCAGGTGTCTGAGCCCGGCGGGGTCCCCACGGCAGAGGGTGGGGATGGGATGGCTACAGAGTGAAGGACGCGCAGGAATGTCATTATCCAGAGCCCAGTCGGTTAGTAGGCAGAGGAGAGCTGGGGAATTGGTTTCCATTAGGGCAGCGAAAAGCTAATTTGGCGGCTGTGGCTGTTGCAAGTCGAGGGGCTGTTAACCCACTGCACCCCAGCTCAGCCTGTGCCAACTGGCTGCTCCCTCACCCCTTCTGCTGCTGGGGCAGCTGGGCTCACCACAAGCCAGCTCTGCTCCTTGCCAAGGGCCATGAACAGGCCATGGCACTGGTGCCTGATAGACACTCATTAAGATGCCCTTCATCTGTCCTGGTTGTCCCCTCTAAGGCAGGGAGAGCCACTACTGCTTCCTCCTGTCTTGCGAGGTCACCTGCTTGCCCTGGGGACACCCTGAGCTGTCCCCTTGGTTCAGGAGAGACACAGCCCCGGTGTGAGGTTGCTGCAGGGCATTTCCCCTTCTCCCCTGTGGGGCTGTGACTGAGGGCAGTGCTGGCTGCTGCAGCCACCCCGCAGCTCCCCAGGCTCCGTGGGCACAGCGCAAGGGCTGCAGCCTCAGCAAGTGCTGATGCACCATATCGATTGCGGGAGCCTCCTAGTCGAGGCTGACAGAGGAGGGTGGCTGCTCTCTCTTGGCTGCAGTTGAGCATGTTTCCTTGGCTCTCAGGGAGTAGGGGGTACCACCAGCTTGGGGATGCAGGTGGGTGGTCTGGGACTACAGGGTGTGTTGTCTGAGGTGTGACTGTGTCCCTTTGCAGGACTGAGCGTGCGACGGCCGTGCTGCTGGCAGATCCCTGCTTCCAGCTGCGCTCCATCCAGTATCTGCTGGGCCATGCTGAGCCCTCAGCCCTGGCAGCTGCTGCCCCAGCCTCCGACAAGCGCCACTTCTCCCTGCACACCTGTAAGTGCTGGCACTGTGCTGGGAGCTGGGCTGTGCTCACCACCTGCCAACAGCTGGGGTGGGAATAGGGCTGATGGTGGTGTCTGTGTCCCTATGCAACGTGTCCCAACCCTTTTATTCTTGGGGACAGACATCCATGTCCCCTACCTTCTCCCCCAGCAGTGGCACTGTGGATGGGGCTGTCTCCAGTGCCTGCTTGTCAGCAGTCCCAACCCTCTCAGTGGCCAGTATACAGTGCCCAATGTCCAGCTTGCTGTCCCCAGCACAAGGATCCCTGTCCTGGCTAGTCTCCTAGGGCAGCTGCAGCCCCCACACGTCATCCAGTAGCCTCAGGACAGCCCAGGGGTCCTGTCCCCACCATGCACACCCACTTTGTCCCCCCAGACACAGAGTACATCAGTGCTGAGGAGCTGGCAAAGGTGGAGAAGATGCTGGGCCACCTGAGTGAGGAGTCCAAGCAGGCAGCTGCCACCACACTGGTGAGTGTCCCCTCCCCATAGCCTTGTCCCCATCCTTGGCAACACCTCTGGCTCTGGCACAGCTGCCCTGAGACACAAGGCTTTGGCTGCCAGTTAATTGCCTGGTGACCCCCACAGCCCACCAGCGAGGAGGACCTGTGCCCCATCTGCTACGCACACCCCATCTCGGCCATCTTCAGGCCCTGCTCCCACAAGTCATGCAAGTGAGTAGCTCCTATGCCTGACCCCTGCCAGACCCTGGCACCCCCATACCATGGCAGTGGTGGGGAGAGGGTTCATGCTCTTTCCTCCTCTGTCCCAGAGCCTGCATCAACCAGCACCTGATGAACAACAAGGACTGCTTCTTCTGCAAGGCCACCATCACGGGGGTGGATGACTTCACCAAGCCAGCCAGCTCATAGAGCCCAGCCCCGCTCCACGGGCTCTCCCAGCTGACTGGGGCTGCCACCCTACCCCATGCTGGCTTCTTCCCAAACACTTGCCTTGCTGAGGGCCATGGGACCCTCATCCAGAGGGCTAAGACCCAGCATGGGCCACAATGTGGGGCAAGGGGCTGCAGGGCAGGAGAGACCAGCATCCCCTTGCCCGGCAGCCTCTCTGCCCCATGAGTCATTCTCAGGGAGGGGAGCCTGAAGCCTCGGCTCTGTGGCAGCACTGGGAACACGTGGCAGCTCCAGGGCAGAGGGGCCAGGCTGGGCGTTCGGGCTGTTAACTTGCCCCTGGCTGGGGGCTGACTTCATGAAATGCAACATTAAATTATTCTTCCTTATGTGGTGCCCTAAGACACAGGGAGGGGAAGCCAGGCCAGCGCTGGCAGGTGACCTGGTATTCAGGTCATGCTCAGGTAATGCTGAACAGTAAGTGGAAATATAAATATTTAATCCAAGGAGAGCCAGGGCTGCAGGGCCCACTGGGGCTGCTACATAATGATGCGTGGCTCTGGCACGGACTCGGCGATGGATTTGTGTGGCAGCACATTGGCCCCGTTGAGGTAGAGCTCATCGTTGACAATGACGTCCTCGCCCAGCACCGTCACATTCTCCATGCGCACCTGCCCAGAGAGGCCCCGTCACACCTGCCCTGGCTCAGGGTTCAGTGTTGTGCTCCCACTCACTCCTGCCCACAGGCACTGGTGCATCCCTCCAGCTGCAGCCCGAGGAGGTGGGAGGGCAAGAGCTGAGCTTCAATACCCTGCAGGGGTACCCAAGTCCTCACCCACTGGCCCACAGAGCAGCTCCAGCCCACGATGCAGGACTCCAGCCAGGAGTGGGAGCGGATGCGAGCCCCTTCCAGCACGGTGCAGCGTTTGATGCGCACCCCGTCCTCCACCACCACACCAGCCCCAATTGTCACGTTGGGGCCAATGACACAGTTTGCCCCAATCCTGGCACTGGGGTCCTGGAAGGAAGACAGGCTGTGCCAGGGTTGGGAGGGCAGACAGAGCTCTTGGCACAGCCCAGGCCACTTGGCCACTGTAGGGACAGGAGGGCACAGCTTGAGGATGGCAGTGAGGAGAGCAGTAGGACAATGTGGAGAGCCCATGACACGTGCCTGGGGTCGGTGTGCTGGGGGCTGGCACTTACCACCAGCACGTTCCCTACAACACCGGGCCCCGAGTGCAGCTTCTCAGGGTGCTGAGCCCGCAGTGCCTGCAGGTACATGCACATGCCCGTAAGGAAGTCCTTTGGCTGCCCAATGTCCATCCAGAAGCCTGTGGGGACAGAGCCATGGTGACAATCCCCAGTGCAGGGGTGGCAGAGCAGGCAAATCCTCTTGATGCTGCCAGCACTGTGCACAGGGCCTTACCCTGCAGCTCCATGGCATAGAGCTGCCCATCCTGTGCCATGGCTGGGAAGATCTCCTTCTCAATGGAGGTGGGACGCAGCTGTGAGGACAGGGAGCAGGGCTGAGCAGGGGGCCCAGCCCCCCCAGCCTGGCCCAGCCCAGCCCCTCCACTCGTACCTGGATGCGCTGCAGGATGCCAGGGTTAAAGATGTAGAGCCCGGCATTGATCTTGTTGGACACGAAGACACGCGGCTTCTCCACGAAGCGGCAGATGCGGCCGGTGTCAGCCTCGCACACCACCACGCCGTACTTGGCTGGCTCCTCCACACGGGTCACCACCAGCGAGCCCTCACCGCCGTGCTGCCGGTGGAAATGGGCCAGCGCCGCAAAGGGGAACTCGCAGATCACGTCGCTGTTGAGGACAAAGAAGGGCTCCCCGTCCTCGGCCAGCAGGTCCCGTGCCAGTGCCAGTGGTCCCGCTGCCCGGCCGGGAGTGACCCCGCAGGGGTGCGATGAGCCCAGTGCCCGGGTCCTGCTGACCCCATCTCTTCCCATCTCAGCATCCTCCCCAAGTCCCCAGTCGCTCTGGATCCTTACCCGCTATCTCTGATCCTGCCCGTGTCCATCCTGGCATATTCCTCCCTGTGTCCCCACTGCTCCCATCCTTACCCTATCCACACCTACGCTACTGTCCGTGCTGTTCCCCTCCCAGTGTCCCCCATCCCTTCCCTATCCATACCCACCCTACTGCCCACGGTGCCCACTGCCAGCGTCCCCATCCCGGTGTCGCCTCCCCCAGCACCCACCCTGCTGTCCCGGGCCTTCTCCATCCCGCCTCTCCCCGCATCCTACCTGTGCCCAGTGGCTCCTTCTCGTGGGACATGGAGATGCGGATGCCGAGCTGCGGGCACAGAGTGAGCGGTGGGGCGGGCCGGGTTACGGTGGGAGGAGGGGAGTGGTGGAAGGGCCCTTACCCGTTGTTCCTGCTCTCGCATGGCGGCTTCCAGCGCCTCCGACATGTAGCTCACGGCCAGCACCACATGGCTGACACCTACCTGCGGGAGCGCGGGTCAGCCGGCGGCGGGGCGGCCCCGCACCGGGAANCCTGCTCTCGCATGGCGGCTTCCAGCGCCTCCGACATGTAGCTCACGGCCAGCACCACATGGCTGACACCTACCTGCGGGAGCGCGGGTCAGCCGGCGGCGGGGCGGCCCCGCACCCCCCGCGTCCCGCGCCCCCACCTGCCGGAGCGCCTCCAGCTGGTGCAGCAGCACCGCCTTGTTGCAGAACTCCACCAGCGGCTTCGGCCGGCTCAGGGTCAGCGGCCGCAGCCGCGTCCCGAAGCCGCCCACGAGGATCAGCGCCCGCATCCCCC
>VXAU01001451.1:1799683-1845361 GCA_013399695.1 Formicarius rufipectus | reverse complement strand
CAGCCCGCCCGCCCCGGTTCCGCAATCCGCCCCACACTCCCCTCCCGCCCCTACGGTCCGCCCCGCACAGCCCGCCGGGGAGCAGACGGGACCCACTCCTGCCGCCGGGTCCTCGCTGCAGGCCTGCCCGGGCTCTCACGAGGAGGGAAAGGCAAGGGCCGTACCCCGCACGGGGCGGTGACTATAAACACGAGCCCCCCAGCCCCGTCTCCGGGCTCAGACGCGGGAGACGCAGGCACAGCACACCGCGGACAAAAACAGATCCTTTAATGGTTTTTGGTTCTCTGTGAAGCACAAACAAGGGTGGTTATTCATGTAAAAACAAACGGGGCCAAGGCTATGTACAAGCTGTGGAGTCCCCCCGCGGTGGTCCGAAGGGGAGGCGGCGCCCATGGAGCACCAGCAGCGTGGCAGGTCTTCCACGGCCCCGTGAGGTGGGAACGGCAGCAGTGGGCGTGGGGGACACCACCGGGCTCCCCAGGACCGCGGGGGACAAGGACATGCAGAGCAGGGCAGCGATAGGCCAGGCTAGCACAGGACCAGGGGGGTAGCACGGCTGTTGAGGGGTACGTGGGGCACCTGCTGGCTACACCCCAGCCCCTCCTGCTAACCTACTCCCTGAAAAGCCTGTGAGTCCTGGCAAGGTCAGTGACCCACAGGAGCAATGAAGTAACCCAGCACACGGCCCCGTGACCTGGATAAAGGTCCTCGTCCGGAGCGCAGGACAAGAGGGTAGTTTGGGCAAGCACGGAGGAGCTGGAGACAGGCAGAGCTGTCATCGCCCCTTTCCCCTTCCCCAATCAGGGAGACAGACCTGTGCACACATGGAGTGGGCACACATGCGACATGCGAGTATTCCCCAAACTTTCTGAAAGAAATTTTTAAAAAACAAACCCAACCCCTGGCCTTGTGGGGAGCCAGAGTAATGGTAACTCCATGGAACAAGTCAGTGAGAGCAGGAGGGAGCAGCAGGAAGGCCCAGCACAAAAACGGGGGGTGGATGTGGAGCAGGGTACGGTCTGGTAGCACCAGGCCACAGTATCAAACGTTAATGCCTCAACAAGGAAGGGCAAGGACATTTATTTTGGAACAGACTGATTCCGTGAAGCAAAGCTAAACAGGCAGGCAGTAGCACTCACCGCTCAGCCTGGTCCCCCCTCACCTGGCCCCTGGAGATCCTCAGGGAGGAGAAGGGGGTCAGTCCCAACCCTCAGCCTTCCCCCTTCAACGACTCCCAGACCTGCCAGAAGAGCAGGACATGGGAGCAGAGGGCAGCTTTGTGCTGGAGGAACAGACTCAGTACAGCCTGTGGGACCAACATTATAGGAGGGGAAGGGTTGAAATGGTCCAAAATGCCCCACTGCACAGCTGGGGTCATGTTAACTGCTACAGATACTATTGCTAGCCCACGAGCTGAGTGCTTGCTTGGTCAGTGGTGCAGGGCAGAGTCACTCCCTCAGAGCCCTGTGCCTGCCCATGCCACACCATTGGAGTGGGAACAGGCTCTGGGCTCGAGCACAGCTCCAGGTGTGCAGCATTGCCTCCCAGTCACAGCTCTGCTAGAGGCTGCATTTGGTCATTTCATTTCTGTGTTTGGGGTGGCTACTCACAGTGCCCAAACAGCAGAAAAAGGCAGCATCAAAAGCAAAGCCCCACTGGCAAAACCCAGGTCAGAGCCAGCAACACCGAATGCAGAGACTGGCACCTGAGCTGCTCATTGGTGGCCCAAGAGATCCTGCCAACCATTAGTTTAGCGCCCTTATCCAAACAGCTCCGGAGAATTCCAAAAGGGAAGGCTCTCCAGGGGTCTCCCAAGGCAGAAGGCTCCTCACATCAGAGCTCCAGCCCTGTGAAGAGCTCCAGGCTCTCCTGCTTTCTCTTCCCTACATCCAGGTTCTCCCTCCAAAACACACACTCATGAGTGAAGAACCGGGACACCTGACACCCAGCAGGCATCTACAGAGCCTCCTCCAGAGGGCAGAGCTAGCGCAGGTGGAACCGTCTGGTCAGCATGAGGAGCTCTTCCATCCTGCCTCCCCTCAGCTCTTCTATCCAAGTACATTTAAAAACAACGGAGCAATACAGTTGTTTAAAACCAAAGTTGCATTTTTCCTGTGGTAGTAGGTGGTCTCGTCTGCTCCTGCCACCAGGACAAGAATAAGAGGCCGTAGCCCAGGGCTACTGGTTTTCCTCACGCATCTGTTCCATGATGTTGATGAGGCTTTCCAGCCCAAACACGTAGCCCATGTCGGGTCCGTCGTGCACAGTGGGGTCGTCACGAAAGCCTTTGAAGGTGCTGTGTGCAAAGTCAATCATACGCACGTCCACCTTGGGCAGTGCTGAGGAGCCGGGCTCGGAGCTGCCGCCGTCCTGAAGGCTCTCTGGGACAGAGCCATCCACCCGCTTCAGGCGCGTCTCCGGCCGGCGCTCCACGAACATCCCCGCCCGGCTGTCCTTCCCGTCATAGATGATGAGGAGGGAGCTGGAGTAGAAGCGGTAGGAGGCCTGTCTCTCCAAAACTGCCTTCAGACTTCGCAGTTTGGCAAGGACAGGCTCAAAGAGGTCCCTGCGCAGCTCAATGCCGTTGTGGAGATACTGGTAGAGGGCGTTGCGGAAGCCTTCGATGGAAAGACCGCGCCCATAGTATTTATTCCTGCATAAGTAATGCCCTGTGTCCAGCTGATAGACCTGGAACACCAGAGGAAATGCACATCAAGTGGGATCAACAGGCTAAGTCCATGCACAGAGCCCTGAGCTGTCCCGCACTGACAGAGGCCAGAGAACTTACTCTGCCTCCACCATGATCAAGAGGCAGCAAGACACAGCTCTCTCTGCTCCTTGAATCCCAAAGCAGCCCATGGATGCATCCAATGGGGACAGTCACGGTGCCCAAGCACTAATACTCTCCCATAACATCCCCAAGACAGCTCATCAGTCTCAGTGCCCCACACATGGGCATGGCACAACTGACCCCAGGGGGTAAAAAGCAAAGTCTTAGAGCAACCTGCACAATCCTCTGGCAGCAGGAGCTGCCAACACGCACTGCCATTATGTGGTATGTGATTAACAAGGAGCCCTCATTGCTTCAGAGTCTGTGGGCAGAAATCTGGGTTACAAGATCCTTCTGTGGGGTGGGGAAAGAAGCAATCATTGCACAACAGTACCAGCAGCAAAACCCTTGCGCACAGGGCTCAGCCACACAAGAGCAACTTTTTAACTCTCAGTGCAGTAAAGAAGGAAATCTTGGACACTTCCCTCCCCCAGGCACCATAATTCTGGCTGAACACCAAACCACAAAAATAATTTTATTAGACAGTCCCCTAATTATCAGTGAATACAACAGTTCTGGACAAAGCCGGCCATCTCAGGAAAAGCAGGTTCCTTTGTTCCAGGCTTAGAAAGGAAGGCAAAAATAGCATGAATACTGGTGTACCTACCTGCAGTGGGAGATTAAAATTCAGTGCTCAGCAGAAAACAGTAACTGGGAGGTTTAACGAGGCTGCAAAAAGCAATGTCCAGCACCTGCAGCCTGAGAGATCCCTACCTGCATCCCACATACACGCACGCCCAAGGTGGCAGAAGTGCTCTGTTCACACTTCTTCATCTGCCGAGCAGCCTTCTCCTCAGACGCATCATCTCCATGCTGTCTGGTCCCCATCTTCAGATCAAGCACGCAGGGAAGCTTGAAGTGATGCACCACATTCTCCAGCAAGAGGAACTCTGGGAGATGTGTCAAGGAGAGCTCACCCACCAGGGACACCATACAGGGACTTAGGGCAGCAGGAGATAGGATGGGGCCACAAAGAAACAGGAATCGAAGAACAGACAGGATAAACCATGCGGGGAAGTGAGGAAAAAGTCAACACCCAGACAGTGGCACCCAAGCTCTGACAGCTGGTAGAAGGAAAGAGCCTGGAAAGTGAATGGTCAAACAGTAAGCAGGGAAGTCACATGCAGATGTACTGGAAATTCAGCAGAGGTGCTAGGAAGGACATGGTATGCCAGCAGGAATTGCTGAACCATTGAGAGAGAGCTTAAAAATCTAGTCAAATTAGCCTTTTGACCATATGGATAAACAATACAATCCCCAAGGACTGAAAACTCTAGGCTCAAGCACTGGTAGGATTGGCCAGTCCAGAACAGTAGTGCTGCCTGACACAGGGAGGGGAAGTGGGGAGGTGACAAAGCCAGGAAACAGCACAGTAATGGGAGTCCTCAGTCACCAGCGCACAATGGGCAACCCCCCCATCAGGGCACAGCACTGACAACACACCCCAGGCACTCTGTGCAGCAGCTTATCCCAAAGGGAGGAAAAAAAATCCAAAAGTTTACCCTAAGGAGCCCCACAGGGCATGGGCCAATGTATTACACTGAAATGACAATCAGAGGACAGCTAGATTAAACCTGAAAAACAGAAACCGTGTTTGATTTAGAAAGAGGAACTTCATAAAAATAAGGAAGTGTGCTTAAAAAGGACAGGACAGTCAAAGAGAATGATTTCTCTGCAAGTGATCCAGGCTATTTAAAAATAAAAGCTGGAGGTTCAAAGCACACGCTTGAAAATTGCAGAAGCCCACAGGAGTTAAAATGATGAAGAATACAGCTATTAAAAGTAAGTTTGTTTCCATGTGAGCAAAATAGAATCAAGCTCCACCAAGTGACACAAAATAACCCCACAAGCAGGCAAGTTCAGCAAAAGCAGGAGGAATAGTCTGTGAAGGCGCAGAGAGCACCTTCAACCACATGAAAGCGGCAGTCAGACTGCCTCGGGGTAGAAAGAGATGATCTTTGAGGTTCCTTCCAATCCAAACCATTCCATGACTCATTAGTGTCACAGTATGGGAAGCAGGAAGGAACAGTAAAAACAAACATGTAACTCCAGTGTGGTTGTGTGAAGGACAGAAATGCCAAAGGAAGTGGCCTCACAAATGGGTGAGGCCAGGGCGTGGCAGCAGCCTGACACACCCAGCTGTGCTTCCCGAAGGATACTGTACAGCTTTCGGTCCTTGGACTCCGACCGCATGCGGCTCAGCTGCTGCTTGTGGCAGCGCAGGCTCCAGGGGTTATAGCTGATTTTTTCAGAGCTCAGACCACTGTTCCCATCCAACATCTGAAATGGAACATCCGAGTGGATGTGCAAGTCCACCCTGGGACTCTTTGTTTCCTGGATGCTGCTGGTGTAAAGACAGAACACACTTGCCTGTTAGAATCTCCACGTACTTACAACGGAACATCTTCCGTTTGTTCCTTCTCCTGATGCACACAACATAAACCTTCTTAGGAACAAGTCCTCGCTAACACCGTGGGCCATGGACCCAAACTGAAGGATATGGTCTAACTTCTGCCAGGCTATATTCTAAGTGATAGAGTGAGCAGGAACACTTGTTTCTCAAGGAGCTCTGGCTGGTGTAAGGAGGCAGAGATCCATATTTAAATACCCCAGGAAGAAACCTCTGGCTAATAACCAGGTGGACTGAAAAATGCCCTCTCCACATGCTCTGGTTTCACGTCTGATACATTGCCAACGGTTATTCTGTGTCAGAAGCATTTCATGTGGATGAGTTGGTCCTGAACCCACCAAAACCCCTGACAACGGCTTAGCAAGTGCATGACAGCCTCGTCACTGTATGGAAATGCAAAACATCCTCAACCAGTGGGGTGGGGAAGAGAGCTCCTCTGCTCATCATGTTATCACTGGGTCCTCAAAGTTTTACCTTTCAGTGCTGTCACTGGCCAGGCCAGGCTTCTCCTCCTTGTGCTCAGTGCCACTGCTTGACCTGTGAAGGCTCCGACGCGAGTGCTTGCGCCGTGGCTGGTCCCTCTCTGGCATATCATCCTGCTCCAGAGCCTCGTTCTCCACGTAGGGATAGGCCACCAGGTTAATGTAGCCATCACTGTCTCCCTCAAAACAGACAGATACCACACCTGCAAGGGAGAAGTGACATGTCAGTTCTGCTTCCCAGGGGAGGAAATATACAAGCACTAGCACCCAAATGTTCAGCAGGAGGGAGAAAAATGTGGTTCACAGAGCAGCAGAGCAAACCCAGAGCAATTAAAAGGGGTTTAAGACTACAAGAACCCCAATGTTGTGAGCACAGCACAGAGGAGAAACCCGCCTTAGAGTGCCCTGCGCTGCTACATGGGCGAACAGTTGGTGGCAGCAGGGGAAGCTCTGCCACCACAGGAAATAAGGACAAAGGTACAGCTGGTAGGCTGAGGGTGTGATTATTTCCTTCCTTTAGTCTTGCAGCAAATGTCGTCAAACTGGAGAGAGTCAAGCACAGTCTGCCAAGATGCTGAGGGGAGCAACGCATATGAAGTATCTAGTTTGTTTGGTTAAGTACCTACGTCTTGCGGAAGCATTCCTGCTGTTGACAGGGACATCACTGGCCAACCAGGACTGCTTTCTCTGCCAAAGGAGCTTTCCAGTATCAGAGCTATGAAGTACTGAGCCCTAATGCTGAGGTGACACCTGCCAACTTATCACAAGTCAGCCAGTCTCACAGAAAAGGGATCTGCAAGGGCATAGGGCTTCCGAGCAATAAAGTGTAACTACCTCAGCCAGGTGCAGACAAGCAGGACTATGTGCATCCTGTCTAGGTTTACCTTTTGAAGGCTCCTGGAAAGCATCACTGTCCAAGGAAAGGTATAGATCTTTCACAGCACAGACTCAGAATGTATCTATCTGGCCAGCCACAGAGTAGGACAGCTGACAATTCCAGTTAGGACTGACATCTTCATCTCTGGGACTTCCCCAGCACTGAAAATGAGGCCATCAGGCCATCTCCCGATGTGCAATGACAAAATGTTTCATTAGCTTGTCACCAGTATTGAATAGCTGCCAGGAGTACCAAATGAGAGATGCACTGAATCAAATGATTCATTACAAATGTGAGGAGACCTTGCCCTGCTCAGCTGATGCAGGATATCGTGTTCCTGTCCTTCCTTTTTTCTGATCTGCACATGACAATGGCTTAACAAGATTCAGGTGACTCAAACAGAACTCGAGAGCAGCTCAAACTCCAGCATGTCACTCCATAAATGTCACTCCAAGTGCTCTGGCTGCCTGCACATGATCCTTGAGTGAAGTCTTACAGTAACATTCAAGTGCTCAGCAAATATCACCCCAATATTCCTCCCCTGCCAGATCAGCAGGAACAATTTTTGGGATTATCAGGAAACTGCACAGGACCTCCACATGAAATTCCATACTGGAGTGGAGGTGCACATCCTATGCCCTCAGGCTACTAGGAAGTATCTGGCTTCAAAAAGACAAGTGTCCATCTGGACTATCAGCTTCACTGGTTTTAAGCGCACCTCCCTAGGAAAGCCTGACATTGATTCTAGGAACTACACAGGCTTAAGTGGGATTTCTGATGGGACATTAGAGCACTGCATGGCCCTAGGGTGGCTGGAGGGTACAAAGAGGACCCATCTGTTGGAGACTACATCCCTCATCCATGACCTGCACACAGACACGGGTAGGTAAACTGACACTGCCCCAAGATTGGAAGGCGGCAGCCAGATCCAAGGGCAAGGCCCTGAACAGATGGTGGTCCCAGCTGTTTGCAAAGCACTGCTCTCCCAGTGCCACGTGGAGACAAAGAAGAGGGGGTAACAGGAATGATGAGCTCCCCAGAGGGCTACCTGCATCACCATCCTGAACATGAATGCACACGGCTGGAGCTGAGCTGCCAAGCTACAACACAGGCACTGGAAAATTCCACTCCTTCAGTGTGGCAGGGGACAAGGCTTCACCTCAGTCCTGGAAAAGCCATGTTTCCTGCTTCAGCAGCTTGCCGATACAAGTCCATGAAAGAGATCGGATAAGGAAGCAATAAATTATGGAACTGGAACATGCAAATGCTCAGTATATGATCTAACTTCATTACCTCGAGGTCAAGGTTGTAATTGACAATGACTTGGTAATGAAACTACTTCAGTTACGCATCCTTAAGCTTTGAACTACAACTGTCATACTGCAAATTCTGTCTAGAAAGAGGAACAGATACAACTCTGTGTGCCTACAAAAAAAATAACTTCCTCCTTTCCAAATGCTATCGAACTGCTAGCCTGCAAGAGAGTTAAAAACAACAAATAAAATAACACAGAAAGACAGCAAGACATCACCAGTTGCAGGAAAATGGAAGGGCAGGTTCCTGAAGCATGCAATTGCATTGTGGAATGGGAAGAGGCCTCACCTTTGTACTCAGGTGTGAATTCCTTCATTTCTGGGGGCAGAGACTCATAGAAGCGCTGCTCTCTGGTGATGAGGGGCTTGCAGACAGTGTGGTCATCGTAGCGCATCATGCTGCTGTGGCCACCCACCTGGTGGATGAAAGGCTCCAGCAGGACCCCCCGGTCTCCAGATCGAGTGGCGTTCTTGCCATACTTGCCCACTTCCATGGTTTGACAAACACACATTGCGTTGGGCACCAGTTGCACTCTTGGAGCATGGGGAGAGCCACATGGGCTGGGAGGGGTAGCTCAGCAGCAGTCAGGCAGCCACAGGGGGGAAATCCCAGCAATCTGCTTCCTTGCAGTGATCTGAAGAGGCAAAAGCGAATCCTATTATAAAGGACCACTTATATTTGCTCTCTGTTTGCTTGGAAAAGTTCTTAGTATGTATTTATATCCATTTTTGTTCCTCTTCTGTTTTCTGTTTACCTCCTGCTTGTTCCAGCATGCTCCTCACTACCGCTTTAATCCTACAGGTAAACACACTAATTGAGGCAGTCCCATCCAGAGCTCCTCCAGTAGGATTAACAGCAGACAGGGAAAGGAGGAGATACGGCTATTCTGAGCCTCTCATCTCTAGAAAATAGTTTCCTTCCTTGTTCATTTTATCAGCAAGGCAGCATGATAACAGCACCAACTGTGAGCTACAGCCCAATTAAAACCAAGCCCACACCTGCCTATTGGTAACAGTGATGACACAGGCAGAACAAACATTTCCAGAATCTGAATTCCACTACTTGTGCCTCTGCATTTTTAACATCTAAATGACTAAATAATTCCCGTTCACCTCCTACTCTCACACAATTTCCTCCTTTACTGCTCAACTCTCTTCAAGCACTAACATGAAAGACTCAAGACAGTCATTCTGTCATTGCATGTACACTGTAACTGAATGGATTCCACTCAGGCTCTCTCCTTCATTACTTCAAGTCCCTCAGGACATCAGCTATTTCCTGATGCTTTCATAGCACCTACACACACAAGTCCCCAATCTCTAGAGTTAGGCAAGATACACTGCTTAATCCAAATGAGATTACAAGTGCTTTGGAGAAGCAGATGCTCTTTTCATGTTTGCAGAGTGCCCTGCACAACAACAGCGTGATGGAAAAGCAAAGCTGCCCAAATTCTCTCCAGATGATTTGCCCTTTCCAGCTTAGATCATAGTTGATCCTCAGACTGCTGGGGAAAAGGCTACAGGATTTTCTTACAACGGTGAGTTATCCAAATGTTGGCACAAGAACTATGTGGTGACTAGAGTTTCCGAATGCATCACATTTCCAGTTTCTTAGCACCGTGACAGCCACGGGCAGTAATTTAAGAACTGAGAGATCTTGGAGGCCTGAACAGAGACACGGCTCCGACTGTTCCTCATCTGGCCACGGGATGTCTCCACAGCTACACAACACTGCCAAGCCGGGGGAAGTTCTGGATGAACAAAAAGGCTCTTCTCCCTCCCCTCCAATTCAATCATATCAGAGATGTAGCTTAAGAGACTCAAAAGGAAGGGTGATACTTTCATGACATGTTTAACCCAATCTAACCCAAGAGCTTCCCACAACGGAACAATGCTGCTCTCTCCCTATCTGCACATTCCTGCTCCTCCCTCGCACTGGATTTTGGGATAGTATGAGTGGACGTACATTTGAGTTGAATCATCTCCCTGATCTGACAGAAAACATTTCCTTTTGTGGTTACACGACCACACAAGCACATTCAGTGTAAGGGCAACAATGTGAATATTTAGCTGGCTTTTAAGGCGGGGGCCAGGGAACAGGAGGGGAAAAAACCACAACACAGATGGTCCTTCTCCGTAGCAACTCATATCAAAGTCTATTCAAAGTATGCCTCAAAATCTGTCTCCTAAACTCACTCAGACCCTAAGTCACATCACAATCAAAAATACACTGTGGATTTCTCTCCTCCCTCTTATTTGCTTTATCAACAAAAAGAAATTTCAGCTGCAGACACTTGCTTCTGTCATAGGTGTTTTATTTGGGTTTAAGACAGTTGATATCTGAGAACAAGCAAGGTGCCACCATCTACAACAGACCAGCACTTCCCACACTCCAGACTAATTCTTCACAGACTTAGGACTCCCCTTTCTGAAATAGCTTCATCTTGGACTCAGCTTCTTTTTTTTTTTGCCAGTGACTAATGCAGTTTCAGTTATTCCAAACAATAGAGGACAAGTTTAACTTCACACCTTCCTGTAGTTTAAACTTCACAGGACAAGGGAAATAAGTGATTTATCTGTGTGACAACAGTAGCTGCCATACTCAGAAGACATGCATGTGACTCTCAGGTCTGGTACAAGTCCCAGTTTTCACTGAAAGCCTATCACAAAGTGTCTCAGTTTTGCCAGAGACAGAAGGAATTACTATTACCCATTCTTTGGAGCAGGGGCATTAGCTAAGCAGATTCACAGTTGCAGACCCTTTCACTTCAGATGGAGATCACAAACACCGCCGAGGCCCACACTGACTGTTCTCAGTTAGGGATGTCTCACCTATAGGCCACAGGCAGATTTTGGTCATCAGAGCAAGAGATCTGAATCCTCCTTTCAAGCAGCCTTCTTTCCTAAAAGTGAGCAACAGATAGCTGCAAGATGACTGCAGTCATGCAGAGCTCCTGGAAATGTGACTGCAGTCACTAAGTACTCTGGGCTCACTGCCAAGGACCCCAGCACCATCAAGAAAACCCAACATGGCAAGTTCTGGATGTGCAGGCACCCTGGGAAGAAGTGACAGCCACAGAAGCAAAACATTCTGAGGCTGTGATAAGAGAAGGAGATGGGCATGAAGTGGGGAGAGAGTCCAAACCTGGTTACAACTGCTCCACACATTTTGAATAAATAGCAATATAGGCAGCATTTTCCCATGTACAAGTGAATATGAGAAAAAATACTTTGTGGCAAGCAGCATTTCAGAAACAGCCTTTTTAAAGAGCAAGATATCTAAAGGACTTAAGAAACAGACACTTCATGGCTTAGATACAAGCTTAGTGTTTTTCATCAAACTAAGCATTATTACTAAACATGGACACTATCCACAAACAAAGACAAAAGAATCCCAGTAGTTTCAAACAAATATAAAGCAGAAAACTATTTGAAGTCCTAAATATTACTCAACCTTCATTTGGTTAAACAAAGGCATGGGTTCAACTATTTTAGCTGGCTTATAAAATTCAGAGTCCTTCCAATCAAACTACAAAATGCAGTGCACAATCCAAGAAACAGCTTGAGAGACACCAGTTCATCCAAGCAGATATTTTGGTATCCTCCAACACCACCCCTATAGCTTAAACAGCAGTAAAACATCCAGGCTAGGTTAGCCTTCCCCCTTCGGACAAGACCGATCTATCATTAGTGACAGATCTCCCATCAAGCCAGACAGGAGGTGCGGGGGGTGAGGTTCAGGAACAGTTATCCATGACTACTCAAGGACATACTACATCTCATATTTCATTATCCTCCTGAGTAAAAGACTCTTGTATTGGAACAGAATTTGCTCTACAATACTTAAGTCTAGACATCTGTCTGTCAGTGTATCTGCTCCAAATGTGAACTGCAAACCTCACTGTTCAAACACTTTTTAGCAGGATGGGCATAAAGAACACCAATATGATGTTTTCTTGTAGTAAAGTACATTTCCAAACAAAATTCAGTCAGACACACAAGATAACTCTGTTTTTACTACCCATTAAGTGGAGTAAACCCTGTCCCCAAAACCAACATCACTCTCTAGCAGGGAGCACATCACTCCATAGATACAGTGCTGTGCTCTTGAAGACCCAGCCAGAGATCTCTTTAATATTATTGAACCCCTTGCTGAAGACTACAGGTGTCTTACCAGACCAGCACCAGACCCAAGGAGAGGCCTGCTCCTGCCACTTCAGAGCCAGAGCACAGAAACAAGAGCAGGGATGTCCTCTGATAGTATAACTTAAGGTGTCAGAAAAATTATCCTCAAAGGTCACCACATAATACAAGGTGAGAGCAGAGAGCTGCACTGCAATGAGAATTACTGCAAAATGCACCATGATGCTGATGTTCCTACTCTTTATAAGCAGTCTTGTATGGGAATGCTGGCAATGCCTCATGACTCACAAGTAAAGCTATTTTCCTAAATAAAGCGGAGAACAAACATTTTAAATTGTGATGCATTACACAGTGAGAAAGCTGACTGCACTAAGCACTGCTGACTTGTGCCTCTGCTGTAAAGAGCTTGCACATCCACCTTTGCAGCACCTCCTCGGACTGTGGCCAGCCCCAGGCCCTGCTGAAGGCTCAGGCAGATGGCCATTGATAACTCTGGAGCTGTGCCACAGGTGAGGGATAAATACAGACCTCAACGTCACGATGACAGAAGTTGCACTTTCCCTTAACAGCCTCAGAGCAGTCAGCAAAGCACAAGAACAGAAAGTACCATTATAACAGGCAAGAGGACTACAGCCTTTGACCAGTGGGTCCCTGGTGACTTGTTAGCAAGGAGAACCAGCAGTCATGCTGAAAAACAAGGTAGCTTCAAGTCAGGTTGCACTGGGTGAATCAGCTTCTACAAATGAAAACCCAAAAAGAAAGAAAAGAAAAAAAAAAGGTTCTCCCACTGTGCTATGAGATCAACTTCCTAGCACAAAAGCTCACCCACAGGTCTTGAGACATGTCTGTCTAGCTAGCAGTAAATAGAGAAGAGCTCTGGGACCTGGGCAGAGAACATAACCCTCCCAGAACCTGCAGCAACGTTTAGAATGTAAGCAGAAACATTTGGCCATCAAGGTATCCAGGAAGCTACAAACTTTACTAGACACTTAAGCATGGAGCTCTGAATTCTGAGCCTTCCCCTGCATCTTGTCCAACACTTGAACTACTACCAAATACTCGTTTTTGGACAGGCTGCTCTCACCATGGCAAATGGGGCTCGTCAGATCGAGGCCAGGAAGCAGAATACAATCATATACATGCATCAAAAGTGAAAGAAGTCTTAGGAAAAAGCTGTTAAGAGAATGCCAGCTGAGGAAGAGAAAGCTAACAGTGAAGCTGGGGCAGGAACTGCAGCAAACAAGGGCCTGGAGAGGACAATAGTCATGAATGGGCACACTTCACCCTATGCCATGAGCTGAGCTTCCTTCACAAACAGTCTTCCTGCCTCAACAACAGGACATGAATGCACAAACTGCTGAAGTGTGCACAAGGAAAGGGCCTGTTCTACTCTAAGATAGAACTTGACTGAACTTACAGTAAGGAAAACAAAATTAAGCTTGTAGTACAAGTTCTTAGATGTACCCTATGATTTTGTCTCCTAAAGATCTGAAGGAAGACTATGTGCTAGTTTTACCTGGGAAAGTTAATTTTCCTCCTAGTAACTTGTATGGGACTATGGTTTGGATTTGTGCTGAAGACAGTGCTAATGGGTTATTGGTGAGCAGGGCTTACAGAGTCAAGGCCTTTTCTGCTTCTGACAACACCCTATGAGCAAGGAGGCTGGGGGTGCACAAGAAGATGGAAGGCAACACCCCAACTGACACCAGCAATATCCCAGACCATATGGTGTCATGCTCAGCATACAGAGTTGGGGAAAGAAAAGGGGAGATGTTTGGAATGACACCATTTGTGTTCCCAAGTCACTGTTACTGGGAGGAGCCCAGCTTTCCTGGGGATGGCTGAACACTGCCTGCATATGGGAAGTGGGGAATGAATTCCTTGTTTTGCTCTGGCTGTGCATGCAGCTGTTGTTTGATCCGTTTAACTGTCTTTATCTCAACCCACAAGGTTTTGTCACTTCTACCATTCCAAGTCCCTCTCCATTTCCCCAGGAGAGCAGTGAGCGAGTGGCTCTGGGGCTGAGTTGCTGCCTGGGGTTAAACCATGACATTATTCATGCTGTACTTCTATCACACCGATCACAAAGCTTCAGCACTTCTGCCAGCAGCCAGCAAAACCAAAAATTTTCTCCTCTTCTCTTCCTAAGAAAGGAGCGGAAGCCAAGGCTTTTCAGCTCCTTCTGAAGAAAGAGAGGCTGAGCCGTGCACTTTTAACTCTGGCTGGAATGCCAAAACCACTCACTAAAACCAATGCCTAGATCTGAGGTTAAACAAGGTTTTTTTATTAGAGGCCAGATTAGCAAAAATTGCAAAGGCCCTTTTGCTGTCACCTACACATAAAGCAAGGCGTGCTTTCTCGGGGAGATGAGTTACTGGAAGTCCTTGCCAGGGATCCAGACCCAGGACACAAACAACACCCATTTTCTCATGCTGACATGCTACAGTGGTAGCTTCTCTCTGTATTTTTTTTTTTTAGTCAAGCATTAGCACACAACAGTGCACAGGGAGGGTCTGTAACATTCAGCAACATATGGAGCAGGTACTCCACAACATTTCGCAAGCATCTGTCATACAGCTGTCTGTAAGTGAGGGTAACCAAAGCCAGGGCTCAAATGGCCCCTTCCAGCTTGCATTCCTATTTGGCCTGATGCTGAACAAGCCGGCACTACTGCAATAAAATCAGGCTGGGGAGCGGGAGAGGACTGCACATAACAGGGATGGTATGATTGAATTCCCTTGCTGCTCTTTTCTCCAGGCTTCCCCTTCCTCACTGCAGTGCATTGGCAGGAGGGCACAGGCTGCCTGACGACCTCCCAGACCCTGTCACTGCTATCAATGTCACTGCAAAGGAGAGGCTGGAGGAGGGTCCAGCCCTAGTCTGGTTGTCACCACTTTTTCCTCCAGTGGACAGGGGGGATGAGTGAGAGGGAACCAAACTGCTGAATCCCACTGCACCCTGCCACAAATACATCCTGCCTCAGTAGTAAAGGGCACCTTCCTTCTCTGTTCCAGAGCACAGGCTGCAGTCCAAGCCTCAGAGTTTCCATAGCAGCACGACCTGATCAAATGCATACAACAAAAGGTGGCTTTATCAGTACCAGCACAAAAGATTTTCTTCCAAGCTTGTGCTTGGAAGGGATGAGCAGGGTCATCCAGTATCAGCTTTGCATTTTATAGGAGAGATGAGATTAGGACACATGCTTTCTAGAGAAGGGCTTAGGGAAGATCAATCCTTGTGAGGCCTCGTTGCTCAGCTTTCTGTGAGCTAATTTCTGGATTCTCTTCATATCATTTGCAAAGAGGAAAAAGTCTCCACCGGATACATGTTATTTTTAAACTATTTCAATGCAAAAGCTGCTCTTCAGCACAGCTCTCCAACCCACCAGTCAGAGACAGTTAGAAAGCAACATACTTTCACGAATCAAAACCAGTAAGAAATCAACCTCACCCACTAGGAAAAGACATTTCTTGAATTCACACTAGTGAAGGAGCTCAGAAAATTCATCAACAGGCAGAAAACTCTAGTTCTTGCATTCATAGTGTGGCAGGGGGAAGGGGGGAAAAGAAAAAAAAAGAAAAAAAAAAATCACACCAATCCCATTGAAGGGGCTTGGCTCAAAAACTAACTCAGAAAGAATTTGTATCTCAGCTTATGGACTGAATAAGCAGAGGGAACAATTTCACCTCCTGTTTAAAAAAAATCCTATGTTTAAAGTTTTCATTAATGCTGGTAAGAAAGCATACCTGCTCTTTAGTCACAGACCTTAGTCTCCTCTCCAACAGTGAGGCTTAAATAAGCCACACATCCCTAAAGAAGTTCTGCATAATCATCCAGGTAACTCCACCCAAATGCCTCCTCAGCAACAGCACAATGGAAAGACTATGCTGAGTTCAGCACGAGGAGGAACATTCAGGAACCAGTGTTCAAAGTGCACAACTTTCATGTCAGCTGTGGGTACCAAATTCTACAACCTCAACAGCACTAGAAGGTGGGAAAGACAAGCAGGTAAACGCACCACACTAATCTGCTGACAGCAAGAAAACGAGTCAGAGCTAGTAAAGGTTGTGCTGAACCAGAAGACCAACACGCCCCACAGTGAGCCACTGTTGGCACAGAAGAGGAAGGTGTGATTCGGTGGGAGCTGAGCTGGACGGATGGCACTGGGAAGGACTGCTCAGCAATGGGGGAGCCCCACCAAACAGATGAGAATCCACTGTGATCAGGCAAGCAGGTCTCAGGGTGCAGAGAACAACTGGCACCTCCTAAGTTCTTATCTCCTCTTCCCCTTAAATGTGTCCCAGAAATCCATGGGGGTGTCAGGCCAGAGCCAAGGAAGTCAATACAGCCTAATTACCTACAGAGTAACTGCTGTCCTTCAAGCTGAAAGATGCTTTTGTCACACATGTGTGCAAACACTGCTGGAGTCTGAGCTCCCACTCACACCTCCACGCAGATTGGAAAAGGAGAAATGGTTCTGCACCTCAGCCTTGTGTCCCTCAGGACCCCAGCCAGTAGAGACACCTGGAAGGTTGGTGGGAAGATGAGATAAGATCCTCCCAGCTTGCATAAGAAAGAGGAAACTGCCAGCAAATTCACTAAAATCCCAGGAAAAGACTTGTGCAGCAACAAAAGAAGTTTTCAAGCTTGACAGGGTGGTTGAGAGGAACTGAAAGGAACAGTCAGTGTGCTGCATCTTACACCTGCCACACACAGCAAGGAAAGCACAGATGCCAAAGTGAGAATTCTGCAACAGGAAAAACAGTCAATCCCCTCAACTCAAGAGCAAGGGCACACACTTATGTGGGTTACCAGAGAAAGCAGGGGTGTTTTCTGGCTCTTTGCCCTCCACCATCTCAGAGGAAATAAGGCAAGATAAGGAAAAACACAAATGAGGAAAAAAGACCTACACGCAGAAAAACAAAAGATAAAGTCTATTTGAAATTAAAAGTCAAGCAAAAAAGTTTCATCTACCTGCACTCGATAATTTCTTTTCTGCTTTCAGAACGTGTAAAAACATTTAATTAAGGAAGAAAACCTAGGTGAACAGCTGGGCCTCCAGCTCTCTCATAAAACACACATTAAAAACTTGGTCTGCATAAGGAAAAAGTGTACGTGGATACTTTATTCATCTGTCATGTTCTCCGTAGTTTGGTAAAACAGGGCAGATTTTGAGACAAAGACAACTGCTTGCCTTGCTTGCTCTTTAAAGTGATCCTCCACAAAAAACCAAAAAAAAAAACCCAAAAAAAGCCCAAAACCACAAAAAAACCAAACCAAACCAAAACACCTCCATCCAAATGCCTGGGTTTACAAAAGCCCACCCAATACTATGCCGAGATTCCTTTTGGCACTAATCAGGCCAAATCACTGCCTAACTCATCCTCTGGTTACTTCCTCAGACCATGGTTACACATGCAATCCTTTGACAGCTGCACCAGCACAAACAGCATCCTCCCTATCAACTCTGCTGTGCTTGTACAACCCTTTGCAGCCTCACCACGGATCAAATTAGGAAACTGATCACTGTTAAAAATAAACCATCACTTTGTTTTGGTTTTTTTAAGGATTTCTTTTCAACCCAGGTCAGATCCCCCATCTATTGTGCAGCTGTACAAACAGTTGTATCAGCACAAGGTGCCTGAATTGCTGATGGTTATCCCTGTAACTACAGACAACGTTTGCATTCCCAGATCACCTCTTGTTTCATGGCTGCTGCAGAACAGGATCACTTACTAAACTGGACACGTAGGGGACTTTACTGCTGCCTGAAACTGCACGGAGGGTCTCTTTAATGAGACAAAATGAGGTCATGCTGATGCGTATCCTGAGCTACTGAGCTCCCTCAAGCTGTTGCTTGTCCAAAATTATATGTCATTTTTGCAGTCTGCATGCTGAAATAAATACAAAAACATGACTAACCAAGTCACTAATGCGAATGAACAGCTTTGGGCCAAGTTTTGAAACAAAACTCTCCTAAAAATTGCATAACCATTAACTGCCTTGGTGATCTTCCATTCAAAAAATGCAAGCCTACGTGATGCACAGATTCCCACTTATTTGAAGACTGACACTCAGGGAGCGGGAAGCCTATCTGCAGTTTCGGCAACTCTTCCAATTGCAGATGAACTTTTATTTGAACATGGAAATGCAAAAAGAGATACTGAAAACCAAAATAAGCACTAAGCAATAATGCCATACTAGTACACTTTAGAATTTACCATGAGAGAAACAGATTGAAAGCTCCCCAAACTACCAGCTTAAATACTGTTTTAAACAAAACCAACAGAAAATATTTCCTATTCGATGGCTGCCTGGGAATCTACTGGGAAGGACTTGGTTCTCAGGTCTCTGTTTTCAACTGTTAACAGGTACACGCATCAGACAGACACTACTGTCCAAGGCCTTCTCATTGAAAACAAGGCACAAAAGACTGCACAACCATTAAAATTCAACTTCTAGAACAGGGTAGGAGGCATGTTAACGAAACAGCTTCAAGAAACAAGATCTCTACAGTTTATGTTGTGTTTGCTCTAGAAAGCAAAAAAAAAAAGAAAAATCACAGTCTCCAAGCTGTTCAGCAGCCCCTTCTGTAGATGTCATCACATCAATCCACAAAAACACACAAAACCCAAAAAACTGCTATTTGGCAAACCTTGCCCTTTGTTCCTTAACATGCATCTGAGGGTATAGTTCCATCATAGCTTAAGTAAATCTAAGTCAGCACTCCTAAAACCAATCCTCAGTCCTGAGTCAGCACTGGCACTCACTGATCCTGCTCAGAAACCAGCCTGGCAAAAAAGTTTACCCAGGAAAAAAAAAAAAAAAAAAAAAGCTGTTTTCGCCACTGTGGCTTCCTGAACTGGTTTAGTGCCAGTGCCCAACGAAAGTAAAAGGGAAGAATCATTCAGCAGGGCAAGGGCAAGCACAGGAGGAGCAGAGCCAAGTCCATCCAGCTCCAACTGCCCTGCAACCACACGCTCAGAGAACAGGCTCACCCCAACTTTAAAGAGATGTGAGTTCACTTCCAGCAGAAAGAATCATTCAACTTTTTCACCTCTCCTGACATCACCTTTACACCAGCATCAGCACTCTTGCAGACAGCTAGATTAAGTACCCAATCTGGTAGGAAACCAAAACAGCAATACATAAAACAAAAAGCCTTTGGGTTTCAGATGGATCAGATCTGACCTCAAGGCTCAACAATTCTCCAGCATCAAGAGATGGGAGGAAGTGGGAACCAAGGCAACACAAAAGTTCAACTTCAAGCAACTGTGAAGCTGCTCTCTAACATACATAAAATATCAAAACATAACTACATAATAGCTATAAAAAACCCACTTTTGTTCAAAATATTTAAATTGTACATTAAAAAATCAGCAATCTAATTCTTCATGTTTTCATCTTCCACAACACACCATTAATATTTTAAACGCCCTATTTCCTCAAAGATAAATCTTTAATTTATTTGCTACCAGTGTTCTTTTCAGAGAAAAAGAGCTACTAAAATACATAACAGGGAGTGAGAAACAGCCTGTTGTGATTAAGTAGGGCATGACAAACGGCGGCAGCATGTGCAAGCAGTACCAGGGAGCAAAGCCAGGAGGAACAGCGACAACAACATTATACAAACAACACCGATTCACAAACAACAAAGAATTCTTAGAAACTGCTGCTTGGGTTATGCCCAAGACTCTCTTTACCATGGTTATTAAGAAAGTCACTTCCAGAAAGCCGCCCAATTCTGCACAATCAAGCTTTTTAGGAAGGAAGAGCTGGTCCACTAAAGGGCTCTGTGTAGGAAGCCACTGCAGCAGTTACTGTGGAGCGATGGAGTTGTAACTACTCGGAAGGTGACAAAGCTGAAACCAGCCACCAAGAAGGGCTCTTGTGCCAAAATGTGTGTACATACCCCTCATGTGCTGGAGACCAGACACATCACTGCTGTGCACAGGAACACCTTAATGGTAGTGACATTACAGGGTCTTCTCTGAAGAACTTCACTTATTGTAAGGTATTTTTCATGACTTCGGCCTGACACCCATTTCCTCATGATCAACATCTGTTGTTGCTGGTTCTCATCACTGCTTGTAACACCTAACTCTGGATACAGCCTTGATCAAACTGGGAATTCCCAGAAGACCAAATTTTGCCTCAGAGGCACAGCTGCTTGTCATATTGCTTCCACTCGGAGGACAGCACACTCAAAGAACAGTCTGGCCACTTCCATACACAACTGACTCCTCCAAAATTCAGAGATGAAGTTGTGGCTGCTTCTTGAATAAGCAGCAAGTTTTTATTTTATTTGGACAATCTTGCAAAAAAATAATAGGCCTTTCAAAGAAAACAGTATGTTCATGAGCAAATGCTACAACATCTCTGTCTGAACAAATCACTAAAATATCATAAATCATGGCAAGGAGTTCATCTTAAATTCTTGACTGCTGACAGTCGCTAACATTGAAAGTATTGCTCTTTAAATACCAAATATACATATTAAAGGATTTTTAAACATTCAGCAAATTCAGTAAAGCCATCATTTAGGATTGCTTTTAGACATCTGAATTGCTCACAACTCTCCAATACAGGTAAAATATAGGTGTAACAAAATAAGGCAAAAGTAGAACTGTGTTGAAGCTGCAGCATGCTAAGCAGAAGCACATGCTTCCATTTAGATCAAAGCATGCTCCGAGTGTCTCATGAGTAACAGGCTAGTATCTGTATACAGTAAGACTTCACAACGCTGTCATGTAAGATTAGCAACCCGTAAACACACAGCTGTTTTCTAGTAGGTAGTCAAATCTGAGGCAGGAGCTTCAGAGTGGTCAAGACTCTTGCAGGATTCATCTAGATCTATTTTCCACTGCTGGGAGATGAAATGTGAAAGAGAGAGAGGAATTGATCATAGAGGTGCAGAGCTTTGCACAGGGATTGTTTCTCACCCCACAAAAGGTGACCTCCAAAGCCTTCTTCTCTCCTTTAAGAGGATTATGAAGCTTACCCTTGGGAGACTTCAGCTCAGCTATTGGCCCACTGATTTTACACATTATATTAATGTCTTGTCTCTTCATTCCTATCAGCAGAGAGATATTAGAATTTATGTGATCACTGCTCAAAGACCAGGACTTCAAATGGAACCTCTAATACAAGTAGGGAAAGACAAAGGCAGTGGTGTTTGGAGGGGACTTTTCTTTGTGGCTGTCACATACCCAGTTGCAAGTCTGCTCAAATCCCAATTCAGCTTATCTGCACATGCAGGTTGCTGACTACCTTTGGAAGTAGACATTCAATCAAGGAAAGAAAACAGGATCATCACATGCTAAAAAATTAGGGCAAGTCTAGTGAATGCAGTTCACAGTTCACGTACCAAACTGGAGCTTCAGCAAGCACTAAGCCCAGGTGTGCTGTCAAGAAATGAGGAGCAGCAATGCCCTGCAACAACATGCTGGCACCTCAAATGGAAATCCAAGGAGAAGAATGCAGCACATTCACTTACATAAATCTTTCACAAACATCAGGAGCCAAAAATTTGAGGATAATTTCCCCCCCCACACTGTTCTTTTGTTTTTTCCCCCCACTTTCCAATAAGACACCATTTGAGCCCTTCTGAATGGAGTCTACAGAGTAAGTTCTGAATCATCCCTAGACAACATAATCAGGAATCACTTCCTTTGTCACTTAATAGAGCACATATGTAAAGCAATCCATGCTGCCATGCAAGTGAACATATGCATTTTTCCTTCATAAGGTAATCAAAGTTAAAATGTATTATGAATTTCGCAGTTACAAAAAAATGCGAAGACTAGACACGAAGTGAAACCTTAACAGGAAGGAACACACTGCCAGCAAGGAAGCAGCATCTTTGTGAATGGAGATTTAGAGTGAGATTAGACACACTTACAAGCTAATCCAAATGGATACAGTCAATTCCCGTTTGGAATAAATGGTAAAATGTTCTCAGAAGGGGAAAAAAAGTACGTGGCTAACACAACAGATCTTCTCAGACGCATCTGTAAGAACACTCCATGGTTTTGGCTGTTTCAGACTGCACAGTGCAATACCAAAATGAAGCCAAGAGTTAGAAGTTTTAACCAGTAACTGTACAGAGAAACTAGAGAGTTAACCACAAATGCACAAGAGCCATAAGGAGCTGAACTCAAAGAATTATTACAAAAGCCATAAATGCAGAGGAGCTCAAATTACATCCCTTAGGCAGTTCTGATAAAATAAGAATCATCAACAGCTTTCCCAGTGACCACTAACTGAAAGACAAATATAAGAAGCTTGTGGTAAACTTGGATTTTTAGTATCAGTTCTCAACTTTTGAATTATGATGCTTTTAAAACAGAAAAACCAGCTCTGATTAAAGAGTCAGTTGCTGCAGATAATTGATTTGCAGAGAAAAATCCACAACTAGGACAAAACCCGAACTTCTAATTGCTATTTTTGATCCTGCAGTGACAAAAACCTCAAGACCAATGTTATGTAAGAGCATCAACCTCTTTGCTCATAACTGGCACCTTAATTTAGCACACTACCATACTAGATAGCTTAAAGTGAATTCTTAATGTCAAAGCATACCACTGGCTGCAGCAAGGCTGTAATTGCAATAATGGGAAGGAAAAAAAAAAAGTCTCAAAGCAAGCATCATACACTGAATTTTACAATTACAGTTCCTTGGGCACAAGTGTATCTATCTATCTATCTGAGCCTGTCCAGCTCTAATGAAACAATACTATTTTCAGAGTGGTAATCCCAAAAATATTATCAGATGCTCCCCACTATCTTAGGAACACCAAAGAGAAATCAAAGTACACAGGAGATCCATACTGACAGAAAAACTCCAGATCACCTTTTATACTAGAAAGCCTGTCCAACCCCAAGAGGCAGTAACCTGATGAAAACAGTTACTTTAGGTTCTGAGTGACTGTTTCTCTTTTTCACAAACTAATCTCACAGCATTTCAAATACATCATATGTATGACTGAAACCTCTAAAACTACTATGTACTGTACTTAACTATAGCTCAGTGGCTATCACATACACACACGACTGAGTGAAAAATAAACCAAGGTAATCTTGAAGAACATTCATGTGAACCCCTCCACATCCCTCCCAAGAAAAGACAGATTAATCTTCTACGCTGATAAAGAGCCAGACTGATGAATTTCAACCAGACAGGGTCTTAAATACTGTCTTCCATCCATTCTTATCACACTGTGGCAAAGAATGACATTCAGGAGGAAAAGAAAGACTGATTAAGAGCCTATTTTCAGAAGCTAATGTCCTCCTCTGTGGAAAGAGCTCTCTATGAATCACCCCTTCATCTGCCTCTGACTCCATTTACTCCTCAGAATTCCCTGATGTGCTTGAATTGGTACTCCACCCATCCAGACTAATGTCCCAACTTGCATACAAGAATACTGTGGGAAACAGTGTCAAAATACCCAGTAAACTTAAACTCAATGGCCTCTAATGCTCCTCCCTCATCCACAAATCCGATTATTTTAGCACAGAAGACAAAGAGGTGCGTCAGACACAACTTACTGTCAGTAAATCCATACTGACTGCTTCCAGTCACATTCCTTCACATGCTCAGGAATGTGCACCAAACAGACCTGTCCCCACGACTGAAGGGAGGCTGACCATTCTGGATTACCCTTTGGCCTGTTTTCAAGACAACTGATCAGAGATGTCTCAGCACCTCTATGACTTTTCCAAGATGGCCAAGACTGGCATCAGTGTGACTCAGGCAGCTCAGCCCCATCAGGTCCCAGGTGTTCCCATGGCTCAAATCCTCTCAAGTAATCCCCCACTGTTTCCATTTGCCTCTGACTGGTCGTTCCTCTCTGAACCTTGTCTCCTAACACAGGAGCTGAGAGACCTTACTGCTGGAGTCAAGCATAAAATGCACCAAATACCTCAAGCAAGTCTGTGCATCACCCATCCAACTGTCTTTGTTAAGCCTTTTACTGATGATGTAGAGGTAAAAGTTTTGTCATAATTAACAGGGATGTTGCAATAAGAACTCCCTGACAGAAAGTAGCTGTTTCCCCAATTCAAAGAAAGAAACACAGAGCAACATGGTTGAGTTTGTTCTGTCTGTATTGCAGGATGTCAAAGAAATTGCAGGTCTTTTTGCAGAGACATAAAACCAACTTGGTGGAGCTGCATGACCCCAGTTCTGAAACATCTGGCAAAACAGCCTCACTGTTGGCCAGGCTGAGTGTATTTAGCAAATGGAAGTTAGGTCTGTAAAGAGCAAACCCAGGCCCTCCTGAAAATCCCTAAGAAAGTTTCATGGAGATGCTTCAGTTTCAATTAAGAAGAATCTAGATGACAGAATAAGGAACTGGGATTTTCACCCAGCTAGATGCCAACTGGCCAGATTGCTCTAGGCATAAGACTGGCGATGTCTTATGATGACTCCACACTCTCATGGTTTTTACATGCCTATCACCTCAATGTATCAGACAAGGGGGAACTGCAGGAGAGAACTCAAAGCTGTTCCAATGCTCCCCAAGAGAAAGGAGAGCCAGGAGACGGAAGGCTTGCAGCCTGGGTCACTGCTGCAGGCTCCTGGCATTGAGCAGATGCCTCATCGTGCCACGCTCCCGCTGCCAGAGTGGCAGCAGTGCCTGCTGTGTCTGGAAGCCAGCACGGAAGTGTCACACAACCAAACAAAAGTGCATTTTATCATACTCCAGAACTCTCAAGTCTCCCCTGCCCCCTTCTGGGAACAACGCAGATTTGAAAACTTCAGTATCTATTTTCAACTATTAAATTGTTTACTTGGGCAAACAACAAAAAGAAACCCAGAAAGAGCTTTAGCCTCAAGCAGGAGTCCCTTCAGCAACATGGATATTATTAAGTGCATCTCCTTCATCAGCAGAGACAGCCTCAAACTGGATCTTCCTCATCCTTACACTGAAGCCACTGATAGAAATTCCTGCCTGCCAGAAAATGGCCGGACAACACACTACAGCTCAACTGTTATGACTAAGCTGATTCACTTGTCAGGTCACAATGCAGATGCACAATGCGAGCTCCACATCCTTTACCCCAAGAGTTCTACTACTTTCTTCCCCAAAATAAAAAAAATACTGAAATATAAAATATAGCCAATGCAGCAAAACTCGCATGATGCGCATAAACAGCTCATAAACCTCCTACACAAGTTACGGAAACCACATTCTATTAAGCTGCTGAATGAGGCCTGACTTAAGCAAAAATCCCCTAGCAGTGACCTGCCACCCCACGTATTTGAAATTTTAAATGCAAAAGACAAACAGGCCTCATTAAGGCCAGAGAAAATAGTTTTCCCACTTGCCTCTTCCCACCACTGCTAATAAGGAAAACACCATGCTGCTGTTTAACTGTGAAGTTTTCCGTTTTACAGTCCTAAAATTAAAAAGAAAAATATTTTAATTGCACTTTCCTTTTCACCTCTAGATAACAGTCCTGCAATGTTCTGCTACTCAGAAAACTTAAGCAGATATTCAAACACTTCTCCTTTGCCTCTGCTTTGCATGAGGGCTACAGAGAAGGAAAGCTAAGCAAAGACCCCACATCCCACTCCCAGCTGTGACAAAGAGAAGGGAACTTGCAACGGAATTGAGCACTGCTACTGTTAAGCAGCCATTTAGGATCTGTGAAATGTTTCTCACCCTGAAGAGACTGACACCACAGCAGATCCAGACACTATCCAAAGAGCACATTGTGAACAACAGACATGTTCTGTGCTGGTAAGGAGCAGAATCTGGCTCCAGTACTCAGGAAGCAGCAGAAATGTTTTGTTTCCTAGGAATTAGGACATTTAGATTTAAACCTATCAAATCTAAGAGCTGTGCATCAAAGCCAAACACAAACCTGCCAGAGAAGCCCGTCACAATCAAGCTAATCTCACCCTTATGGCCTGTGAAAACCAGCCGCTTGATTTGGTTCACTTCAAACTCACTGTAAAGCAGCTTTACAGTTCCTGTGATACACTGGGGGCTGTGACACCACTCTGATCCATCCTCCTCAGATCTATACATTGCCCTTTTTCTAAGTTGTCTGAGAATTAATTCTATGGAAATGAACAGTGCTAGATAAGGGGATTCTAAGGAATTGGCTCTCTTAACTCAAGACTACAGGACCTCTGCCTTCTAGAAATCTGTGGCAATGCCCATTCAGTACAAGTGCTGTTAGAGAGTGAGCTTATGACCCAAACAAGCACACACCAGCACTACACCCATCATCTCTCTTGTGGTCAAAAACAAACATCTGCTCAGTCATGGTGCGGGTTCTACCTCTGCCTTTTGCCACCACCAGACCACATCAGAGCAGCATTCTGACCTGAGGACGATCTGCCAAAACAGGAGGTTATACACAAAGAAGCAGCTTTGAACAAAATGATTGCATAAGTTCCACCTACCCCTCCATGGAAGCAAGGCACTAACAGCTTGACGGCCTCACAAGAGCTGGAATTTCAGTACCCAAGAGGACTTTAATCTCACATATGCAGGCAGAGATATACCAGGGCATTTCAGCAGTGAATGAAGGGGCATGTGCACCGAAACTTTTTCTTTCCCTGTCTTACTGTGAAGATAAAGCTGAACAAACATTTTGCCTCAGCTACACTTGTCTTTTTTGTACATGGGGAAGCTGAAAACACTACATTTGGCAGGCCCCAAATGGCATCCTGCGGTTTTATCAGAGAACACAGCTTCTGTCTGAACACTGGTAAAACACTTAAAGCCAAGAGAAGTGCAGCAATTCTTACATCTCTCCACTAAAACTTAATGGGTCAGCAAAGTTCTCAGACGATTTTATTAACAGATTCTTTAGAAAGTCGTATTCTATCTGAGGTTATCCAAATGAAAAAAAGAACCAGGAACAGGCTACTGGCCTTGATGCTTCCACTGAATGTTCCGATGACCTCAGTCAAACCATTCAGTCCTGCTGTACTTCCACCAGCAGCAAAACAGCTTTTCAGAAAGGAACAGTTTACTTGACTATCTGCTACCTCTATACTGTTTTGAGAGCCTGCAGTCTGGTGGTCATTTCTCTTTCCATGACCCCTTTGCACTTCATTTAAACTTAGTCTCATCTGAAAATTAAATTCTCAGTATTTTAAGAATTTGTGTTCGTGTCCCTCAACGACTGAATTGTGCTTATTAATACAGACTCCAATTAGGGCACTTCTTTGAAGTGAACGTGGTGCTGTCTGGCTGAAGATCCAAATCCTTGAGCAACTTTCCTGATCAAATGGCAGAAACCAAAAAAGACAATCTGGGAGCATATGAGTCCCACGGAAAGACTTAAGAGCACAAAAGCAAGATTATTCAAACAAACTCACTTCACCCTGGTAAACAAATTCTTGTGCCAAAAACACAAGAAGCAGTTATTATCAGTGCTTTCTTCTGCTAACTAGTTCTGAGACACTGACACTAAACAAAATTGGGGCTTTCTTAAGCATCTGAAAAAGGTCAGAAACACAAGACAGTCAGTTGTACAGCACTGCAGATGATACCAATGCTCAAGACACTGCTTAATTTATTGTATGAGAAAAGGGAACTGCAGATTACCCTGCTATGCTGAACGGACACTGATTCTGGAATAAATATACCAAGGTTTGTAGGAATAGGCAAAATCTTTCATGACCAACTGACAGCAGATGCCCTCCGGTCCCACAAATAAAGCACTCATCACTGTCTACCTTCTTAATACTCCCAGCAAAACAAGTTTTAATTTAAAAGTGCCATTTTATCACTGTAACTGTATCTACATTAAGGGATTCCACTGGCAGAGCTGCACTAGGTAAGGATGAACATGCTAATTAATGCAGCTGTCCCAAGCAATTGTAGCAGAAACGACCTTACAAGCACGTCCACAGGGAGTTAAAGCCACAAAATCACATTGCAAATCCATGCCCCCTACGTGATATCAGTTTAATTTTCCTAACCAGATGACCCTTAAGGGTCACAGGAAAGAAAACATGAGCACCAACTTCGACACTTCATTGATTTTTTTTCCATGAGAAAGTACCAAACAAAGGTACATTCTTGTATATAGCACATTCTCTTTTACTGTCAATCCATTAAAAAAACAAACTAAGAACACAGAGAAGAGAAGAAAACTGAGCTTTATGTTAGGGGGAAAAAAAACAAAACAACTCAGTGCAGGTGCTGCAGGAAGGTGAACAATGCCATAAAAAATGCAGGAATAAAAGGCAACATTTGATTTTCAGGTTTTGAATAGGCAATAGTAAAATTTATCATAAATATATTTTAGACAAAGATAGTTACTAAAACTAGTAATAAGTAAGGATAAGTTAAGTAGTAAGTAAGAAGTTAAGACTAGCAATAAGTAAGAATTAAGTGAAATACATGATACAGTATCTGATGGGACTAAATGCTACAGTATTAATTTAATTTGAAACTAGATAAAACTCTGAAGAGAATTTCATACAAACACACATGGCACACAACTAAGGGTCATGGAAGGGATTTTGATCTGAGCCTTTTGTCATCCTGTTACTCTCCTGGGGATCAGCATAATCTGCAAGGTCCTAAATCACTCATACTGAAAATCTTAAAGCTGTTAAAATACCTTGGGGTTGTTTTGTGGCTTGCAGTATGCTCTGGAAGGTAAAGGACAAAGAATTAACAAGAGGCCCAGCCACCTGAGTGGAAATGAAAGGCAATCTGAACCTGAGGCTATCTTCTCAGGAGACACAAGAACTGGTTGGCTAGTCACTGCTTCAAGCTTGGCAAGACACTACAATGTTTTGAAGGACAAAATCCAAAACTTAGCATTTAAAAATGCCTGCAAGATCATTTTACCTAACCAGGAGCCAGCACAACCATTCTTTAGTGCCTTCTTCTAGCAAACTTCACACTTCCAAAGGATCCAATGTAACTTTGGCTTTGCAAAGAGAAACATCCAAGGAGAAAGGAGCATCTAGATGCCAAAGAAGCAGTCCATGAACACAGTTCACCCTGCTCTATTTCTCAAGAACCTTCCAAAGTGACCTTTAATATTCCAAATCTTCATTATTACTCTCCCTATATACTGACACTGGGCAGCAACCCCCCTGAAATGTTCTGCAACATGCAACACCTTTGTTGCGGGTTTGAAACAAGAGACTCCTCCTTTTCAAATGAAGTGAAGAATCAGACAAACAAAGCCTATATTTAACTTCCTGTTCACTGAAGCTGTCGCAAACAAGTCCCTGTAAACACTCTGCAGGTCACAAATTCTCAGTATCTTATCTAAACGTTAAGCTGCTGAAGTAGATCTCAAAGCTCTTTCCAACAGGCTTTCTCGAGCGCCACTTACAACAACCAAGGCTACTGGTTACATAACAGAGCTGTAAAGCCAAAGCCAAAAGGCAGTTATTTGTTAACCTGATCTACTGTCAAACAGATTTGCATCTGACCATTACGTGCAGGAGCTACATATATATATAAGAATTAATTTTTTTTCTGCCCCATAGGCTAAAAAAAGCACAGCACATGCTCATTTTGAAAGTCATACAGACTATGGCAAGTTTGTTTTTAATAGCAGGTCTCTCTCAAGGGTATAAAAGTTTTTCACACTTTCAATTCTTCTAAAGACACTGAAGACCAAAATGCATGTTGCTATGGTTTTGTTTTTTAATCTACAAAACAGTCTGCTAAATCACATGTACCCTCACAGCCACAATACATCGTTGGCCAGGTAAAGCTAGGGAAGGCAAATTTCCCTTTCATTTTCTCCTCCAGATCAACAAAGTGTGATAACAGGTGCCAGAAGCATATCTCTCAGGCTGAAAGACACAAAATAACAAGTACTACGGGTAGAAAAATAACACACAGTTCTCTTCTTTGAAAATGATACGAAGAGTGCAAATGACAGGAAATATGAAACAAAGTGCTTTGCACTCATGCAAGAGTCAACCTGCCAAGCTCACTACCTGGGACACTGACTTTTATCAGAATTCTTAAAAGGTTTTGAATTTTCTTCTGGTTGTCATGACACAATAGGATGAACTCCAGAAACACAAAGCCTGGAAACACTTCAAAATCTAACCTGTAATCCTTAATTACCAGGATTTAAGAAGATGTTTTAAATGCAGTGAATAAAGAACTTTGTTTACCTTTGGCTGGTCAGCGATAAGACACCGTTAAGTACTATTTTAACTAAGAATATTTGAGTTGAGCTGCATTTACAAATCAGAATTACATTTTTAAACGACTGGGTTTTGTTATTAGGTGAACCAAATTGTCGATAGGTTCCCTGTATTCTCAGCTGCTGAAATACATTGGAGGTGTCAATGCTAAGGATGATACATGATGAATGAACAAACCACAGGAACAGAAATATCTGTGATCTCATTTAACTAAAGCTAAGAATAATTAAGGTGAAAACAGAAATCCCCAAGAGCTGTTACTATAGGAAAAAAATACCAGCATGCAGAGCACCTGAAGGTGAAAACACTTCAGATTCTGCATGGTGCACAACAGTGATACTTCTTCAGTCTGTCTAAAACAGAGGGTTTTCCTCAGTTCTACAAAAATAAAAGATGCATAAAGCATGTCTGATAATGCTTATTGGTTCAGACTTAGCTTACCATCAAATTGTCGTAAGTGTATTCAGGTCAACAGTTGTGGTAAGAACTGTGAAGTATTAAGACCTCAATTACACAATGAAGATTTATGCCCAATGCCACTTGCACGGCATAAGATAAAAACACTTAGAATATTTGTTTCAAATGGAAAATAAAGGAAGCAATTCCAATATTTGCAAAAGTAAGAGGATCTGTAACAGTTTTGTATAGTGTCACATTTAACCTAAGTAAAATCACATCAGGATTAGCATCATGTAGGTTTTATTATGGGAAGCGTGGGGGTGTTTAAGAAACTATCTAAAACAACCTGCATATTCAGTGTTTCAACACAAACTGAGCTTCAGATTGTTTTAACAGCTTTTTCAGGACAGATGTTAAAAGTTCTTTTTTTTCCTGTAAGTTTGCAGCATAAGAGTCAATCTCCATGAATCCAACAGGCAGAGCTTCCTCAGACCTGCCACACAACACACAGACCAGGGTTTGGAAAAGGGAAATACACCTTTCACGAGGTAGCAAGTGGTGTGAGTGCCTTCCAAAGCTCCAGGACTTCACCAGTGTTACTTACAACCCACAAGAGTACTCAAACCAACATGAGCACCACACCTTATCTTCTGCAATAGCCCCAGCAATTTCATGGAAGTTATTCTTTGGATTGAATCAGTCACTAAGCAAGACAGAGGACTATGTGGCCCCCAGGCTTCTCTCCCAGGTCCTTCTCGCTTTAAATAACTCACTGACATCTGCACTCACTGGTGCACTGATTTTGGTGTTCAAAGCTGCTTATCACCCATAGTTAGCTGTAATGAGATCATGACTGCCTCCCCACACGTGCTTAAGCTGCTTAGGCAGTACTGTCAAAGGACACAGAACAAACAGCCAGCCTTATCTTCTTGTGCCCTAAGATTTCTAAACTCACTTTTGGAAATGCTTGAAAATACTTCGATACCAACAGTGGACAACATTAACTGAAATTAAAGATCACATGATATTTTGCATTAATCCACTCTAGAAGTTTAAAAAATGGGGGAAACAAATCAACACTGTGTCAGAGCAGAACATGTGAGCTATACAGTAAGCAGTCCACCTTTAGATCAGTATTTAAGTCAGCTGTGACAAAAACAACATCCTTTGAAGAGAGTGTACCATGTCTCCTCTCCCTATTCCAGGAAGGTAGTTGTGGAGCTCAGTATCTCTGGTCATTACCTGTTGCACTTCAAACTGAAAAAGACCATTAGTCACACAGGTCAGAGGCCTCCTCATAGGAAAAATGAACTCTGTGACACAATCAGTATTTAAACACACAGTGCCTCAATAAAACAAGGTCATTTGGGTCAGCCTCAGTCACGCTTATACCACAGGTATTACTATCAAGTCATACCTCTGTTGATAAAGAATTGGGGGAAAACTGATATGCTAGACTTTCTTATTTAGGATAGCACAAAGTAACCTCTTTGAGCCTGGAAGATTATCAAATCATGTTTATCAACTTTCAGCAAACCAACTTCAGAATTGAAAGGAAAAATAAAAACCAGACAATGATTAAAGTTCTGAAATCATCGTAAGGTGATTCAACTGCAAGGGAGCCACCTACATGGCCAGAATTACTAGAGCATGAGTGAGTTTCCAAATCTTGGAATTTAATTCTTGTTACAAAGAACTGACACTGATTTGGTGAATGAACAGGACTGGGTTTTTCACCCTGTGCTAGTGCACTTACCTGGGCATTCCTGTAGTATCCTCCAATTTTAAGAGCATAACTTCCACTAACCATACTTACACAGCCTTCCTTGAAGGGTAAAATTACAAAGGGAGAGGTAAAAAGCAAGCAGCTTATTTCTCTTTGCACGATATTTAAGGTGGCTGCATATGTATTCTGAGCAAAACAGAAAAAGAATTACCTTAGAGATGTCACCCAAGCTCTTTTGGCTGAGCTGTCACTGGAATATGGAGCCAACCTCTCACAATCAAGAGGGAGTAGGACCCCAGAAGCAAGTCAGCCTGCAAGATGTTGTACAGAAACAAGTTAGCAAGTGTTAAATTAGCTTTTATTTAGATCTTTACTAACTCATCAATTCAGAACTTTTGAGAGCACCTTTCCCTCGAGTCTGGGACCAGAATTCACAGGGAGTTCCTTTCAGAATGCAAATGCTCTCACTCATTCCTCTGGACTCTGACAGATGCTCTTTACCAAATATAACACTGGGGCTGAGGGGACACACTGTCCCCAGCTGCCTCAGCCACCCTCAGCTGAAAATTACCAACCATGGGTGGAGCAGACCCAGATGCACGGCTGCTCCTCACCAGGCCTGGTTTACAGGACACGGGTGGGTATCAGGGAAGAAAGACTGAAGCACAGTATATTAAACCACGGCAGCTGAACAGGCCCTGCTGCAGGCCCCAAGACAAGGGGAGGTAGAGTCTGGTAAAGAAGCAGGACAGCTGGTGAAGGCGATAACCCTTTAACTACAAAGACTAAATCAGAGACAGCTTATCTATAAGAGCTCTCAAACATGTGCAGCAATATCCTACCAGAGTAGGCATATCCGTCTCATAACATCTTTCATTGTTTTTATCAGATTTGGTTGACACAGATCTCTTCGTAATATAATTACAGCAGCTACGCCTGTGTTGTTTTTTAACAGAAACAATTGCACCCATTTTAACTACCATGGACAGCATTATACAGATGGAGGCACCCTCTAACAGGAAAGCTTATTCCTTTACTCCCTGAGAAGGGGATCAAACGCTGTGAATGACACTGACCACATACTGATGCGGTTATGCAAAATAAAAGCTTAAAGAGGCTTGTCTTTTATACACAGTTAAGGCCACTAAAAATGCACATAGATGAACATACAGAATTAAATCATGGCAAATTACTTGCACCTAAGTACCATCTGCAGCACAGCTCATACTGATGAGGAGTACATAGGAAGCACAAGCACCCAACACACTGATTAAGAGAACTGCATCTATTAGGAAGTACATCCACCCGAACAGCACACTGGGAAAGCCAAAAATAACAGCTGCTGCCACATCAGAACAGCACAACACTGCGCAGAGGCGATGCCTGCAAAACAGAAACCAAGCAGCCACATACAAACACTTCCTCTTCCTCCCCCACCATCCCTCCAACAGCAGCAGCAAAGCTGATATGAAACACTGGCCAGCATCCTGATCAGCATTCCTGTCACATCAAGAATAGGAAAGAGAGTGACTTCTAGTTGCTCCTCCATACAGCTGAAGGGTTCCTTCAGTTTACAGCACGCCATACAAATACTTGACATGATTCTTGCAGAGGTCTCTGTGGCATTTTCTTTTCTTTTGCTCCTTTTCTCCAGCTCACCCACTTCAGAGCTCACTAGGGACCCTTAGTACTTACTAGGTTTGTTTTAGATACATTCCTTCCCAAGGACTGAGAAGTAAAAGCAGTTGTTTCTAGGCATGTCACATACAAGCAAGCAAGCACAGAGCCACAGCTTGACTGGGCTGCCACACACAAACTCTGCAAGTCAAGTGCAAATCTAAACCCTGCCCAGAAACCAAGACTGACAGGGTGACACTGTCAAATGCAAGAGTAAACAAACAAGGCTGCAGCTTTCTGTCAATACTGAGTTCTGAGACTATAAATCCCAGCATCAACACTCAATGCTCATAGCTCCAACAAATTACAAGCTAACTCCTAATGGACAGACTGGGGGAATTCGCTGACAGCAAGTGAAGTGCAAGGGCGACACTGCAACAAGCAAGGCCTCTGTCAGATTTTCCATGGCTTCAGTAACTGCATTTCAACCACAGATGGAAGAATCATACCTTTTCTGGAGCATGGGCTGTAGATATCCAACTTAGCTCCTGCATTTCTTATCCCAGTGGAAAGCACAGTCAGTGCCACCCCATCGCCAGTGTGCCAGCCAGAACTCATCAGACCCACAATCACCTTCAGACATCGAGAAATCAACTAAAATCTGAAGTCTTGAAACCATTTTACAATCATATCGTGATCCACTGAACCAAAGACACTGTGTTCTGTAAGCAGATGGTAAACAAATAGCTCCAAGCTTGTACAGGGCTCCTCATCTCACACTGGTCAGGCTCAACGAGGTCACAGTGCAGAGTGATAATTTTACCCAAAATGAATACACTCCATATGTGTAGGGGAAAAAAAGAAACAAATCAGGCAGCTCAGGTGGGATAATCATGCAGGTTTTTGCTCTCTTTAAGAAGAAATCATGATGCTTGTTTTAGAAGGCTAAGCAGCTGATTAAGGACACAGGTACTTCTCCAGCCTGAGCACATTTTGACCTCTGAGTGCTTGTTACTCTAACCTTGACTTCTCACCACGTGCAATGTAAGACAAAATAAATTCCAAGTCAGTTGACTTGCACAATCTGTCAAGAGAGGGGGATCCCAAAGCACATCTAATTTTGCTTTCTAGAACATTTTTGTAAGAAGGCCATGCCCAGTACCATCAACATGATGATGAGGCACAGGACACTATTCACAAAAGAAATAAGTGTAGGCACTAGTATTTAATAAGTTTTTAAATGTATGCAAATATATATTTAGAATATATATATCTAACATATACATACAGGAAAACACACCACTGCGATGTTACACACACACTCACAGCACTGGTTATCCTGAATAAGGATAAGACTGTTTCAGCATCAGCCCGCGTTCCCACTATTTCCCTTGCACCAGCAAAATCATTTACACACCCACCAACCTGGGGAGAAAAAAACCAGTCAGTTTGCCTTCAGCTTGATCACCTTGTAAACCAGGGTGCAAGTCTTGTAAGTCACTTGTAAGTGCAGTCTTTACTTACATGAGCTGAAGTGCCTGTGAAGTCACACACTGAATGTGAAACTGGTGACTCAAAGCAGATCATAAAAGCTGTCCCCCTTCTCCTCTCAAGAGATAATCATGCTCGCTTGCTTTTTCTACACAAGAAACATAAACTGCCACAAGGTGCATAATGAATAACCAGAGTCCAGAAGAAGGTCCTACCAGCATATTCTACTCTTTCCACTGCTGTCCTCATTAGAGATTCCTATGGTAATGACCTGATACAGATCAGCATCTCCATTAAGGAGCCAAGGATCACTTCTCCTGCTCTCCCAAAAGTCCTTATGAGACAGAAAACAGGAAATGCCATGAAAATGACAGTTCAGATTCCCCTAACAGGCTCTAACCAGGATGGCATAGGCTGTTCATGCATGCACCCAGAAATGGTGGTGCTGAAAAAGCTGGGGAGGGTAAGAAACACCCTCTAAGAAAGAAAATTAAAAAATTTGCATTGGGGTAGTTCAAAACATTGACAAAACAAGTTCGATGCACTTAAAGAGCAACCAAATATTATCTTGGTTCACAGAGCTCACACTTAAATCTTTTCACAACCTACCACCTTCCTTTCAGCTCCAAAACAAAGCACTCACCTTAGATCAGTGCTAAACTAAAACAGTCACAGAAAAATACTTCTCAATCTCGGTAACAAGAAGCTGTAACACAGGATTAGGGTGCCTTTTGTAGAACTATTTAGGGGTACAGTGACAACACCTAATAACTGATATACCTCATTCTAAAACACTTTGAAGCTCCTGACAGGATCTCTGCAAAAATGAAATCAATGTCTTATTTCAGTGATATGTAACAAGGAAAACACATAAAGAAATAAATAACAAGGAATTTTTCTCCATCAAAAATCTCACCATACACACGTGTCACTATATGAACTGCAGGTGACAGTTCACTACAATGAGACTTTCAGAAGCCAATACAACATACTACTTTGTGAGTACATCTACCAACCAAGTTTACACAGCCCTACCGATCATAGAACTGTGTCACTAAGAATGAACACAGATCCAAGCCCACACGGTTCCAGCACCATTCAGGGCTTCGTTAGCAAAGGCCAATCTTGGAACCCAGCTTTGGGAGCTCTGCACACAAAGTTAAGCCAGGTGAAGGCAAAGAGAAGAAAAGCAGATGGAGCAGAAACACAGCAAGACAGGCTGTGAAATGAAAAAGGCAGCACACACCAAACCATTTCTGGGCAGAAAAACGGGGGCTGATTACAAGCTTTAAAATGAAGGGGCACAGAGCCTGGGACCAGTTCAAAACCAGAGCAGCTCGAAAATGAATAGGGGACAGTCCCACCTCCCAAGCCCTACCTGGAAGCCCCAGGGAAGGTTGGTTACTGTCCGTGCCTGCAAACCCACAGGCACACTTGCGCTCCAGGTGTCCCCGCCGGGGCACCCAGCGCTCCCGGGGCCAACCCACACCCTCCCGAGCCGGGGGCAGCGCGGACGAGCCCGGCCCCACCAGCCTCCTCACCATGCTGGTCTCATGTTACCGCCGCGGTCCCCGAGCTCCTTCCTGCGGGCAGCTCCTGTGGAAGGGAAGGAAGGCCACAAAGGGAGGGGAGACTCGCTGTGCCCGCTGGGCTCGGCCCTGCCCCGGGCCCCCCGCCCCGGCCGGGCCTCGCTGGGTCTCACCCACACCCCGGCACCCACCCCAGGGGGCCGCACACGGACCCCCTCCGCCCCCAGCCCCGTCCCGGAGCTCGGTGCCCCGCCTCAGTCCGCTTCCCCCCGGGGCCATGCCTGTGCTTCCAATCTTCCCTCTCCCTTCTCCCCTCACGGGGCCGCGCCCGGTTCTCGCTTCCTCCCCTCACGGCAGCGCGCCCAGCTCAACTCCTCGCCCCTCAGCTTGCACCCTGTGCACGCCCCCCGGGGCTCACCGGGGCCGGCGCTGCCTGCCTGCCTGCCCGCCCGGCCGGGACTCAGGGGCGCTCAGCCCCAGCGCCGCCGCTACCCACTGCTCCAATCAACAACAAGATGGCGGCGCCCGGGCGGGCAGGGCCCGGCGCTGGCCGTCATAGCAACCGCGCCGTCCAAAGCCCGCCCCGCCGCCGCCCTCACCAATCAGAATGCGAGATCCGCCCGACGGGTGTCACTAAGAGCGCTGATAGGTTGAACCAGCCGTCGCTCAAGCGCGGAGCCGCCCCGCCCTTTTCCGCGCGCGGACGGCAGCGCACGTTAGGCACACGTGACGCCCGCCCGGGCCCCGCCCCGCCGAGGGATGCGCCGTCCCATTGGCTGCCCACGAGGAGGGCGGTGAGCTCGGCCAATGGGCGCGGCCCGCGCGCGCCGAGGGGCGGGGCCGTGTTGGGCGCGCGCGCGTGGCCGCAGCGCCGCGACCCCCGGGCGGGGACACCCTGGGGTCCACCGCTCTGAGACCCCCAGCCAGGGCACCCCGAAGACCGCCGCTCTGAGCCCCCCAGCCGGGGCACCCCGGGGTCCCGACACCCTTGTTATCACTGCTCCGCGATCCCCAGCGAGGGCACCCCGGGGATCGCCGCCCCGAGACCCCCGGCGGGGACACCCGGGGCCCCGACACCCCTGGTTATACCGCTCCGCGACCCCCAGCGGGGGCATCCCGGGGATCGCCGCTCCGAGCCACCCGGCAGAGCCCTCCGACAGAGTCCCCTGGCCGAGCCTCCCGACCGCACTCCGAGCCCAACGGGGCTGGCCCGAGCCTCTCCGGCCACGTCCCCCACCCCGTGTCCCCGGCCGACGCTTCGCGACCCCCGCTCTGAGCCCCAGATCTCCCCGGCCGCCGCTCCGAGGCGGGTCTCTCCGATGGGGCGCGCAGTTCTCCGGTACACTACGGGATTTAATTCCCCAGCAGTCACGGTTCCCGTGGGTTCAGGGCAAGGGGGACCCTCAGGCAGAGTCACACAAGTGACCCCTCTCAGTGTGAAATTTCACGGCTGGCCCCAGCCCCTCTCCCTCCCTTTAGTCACCTACTCCCCAAATTAGTGTCTTCCCTCTTATCCCGCCAGCGCTTCATTTCCCCGAGAGCTGCCAGGGAGGCATCCCGTGGCGCGCTCCTTTGAAATTCAAATAGCCGGGCTCCCCCCTCTCCTGCTGCCTGACGCCTTCAAAGCTTCCCACCGCTCCCAGCTCCTGCGGCGGCCCTCTCACCTGCGCCCACGCTAATTCACTTTTCCTCCCAATTATCAATCCATCCCCTGGGCCGACCAGCTGCTCATGCCACCCGCTTGAGCCTGTGAGCCCTGGAATAAAGCAGAGCTTGAGGAGGACAGGGGGGGCAAAAGTTTCTTACAATTACCTGTGACTGAGTTTCCTTGCCCCGGATCACCTCTCTGAGGGAGATTGCCCCTGCCGGGTCACATCCAGAGGCTACAGGGATGCTGCTGTGACCAGAACAGACCTTGCTAAAGCCCTCAGCACATTTTTTACAATGCCGCTGTCATGACTGCTATCCTTGTCCTGGGTCATGCCACCCACAACCCTGACTGGAGATGGCAGCAATGACCCCCCCCCAGCAGGACACGTCCCTCCCTGTGGCAATCATGGCAGTGTGTGCAATCTCTGACACCATTTATTAAGTCTGCACTCGATGGGGTGGCTCAGGGTCTGGCTGCACCCCATGGGCAGCGGGTTCAGCCACAAAGGATGGGCCTCCTCCTTGAGTGGCACACCAGGTGTCTGTCAGCACCTGGTGCTCTGCACAGCATGGCCCACATGGAGCTGTGGGTTGCAGGGAGCCCCTCGCCAAGACAAGCCACTCAGATCCAGCGCCGTGCCCCAGTCATGCTATTGAAGAGATAGTCCCTGCCGGTGCCTGAGATGGAGGCAGCACTCAGCCACTGCCCTGGGGGGCTGGTCTGGTGCCCATCTCTCCTGTCCTGAGACCCATCTGCCCTGGGGGACACAGCCTGAGGCTGTCAGGACCATAAGACAGAGCACTCACGTGCATCCTGAGCATGGCCATCAAACTGCACCTGAGTGGAGGAGAGAGAGGACAGGGTGCTGAGGGTCTCAGGGCTCCTCAGTCCTTCCCAGCAGGACATCAACCCTCATTGCCATGGCACACACTTACAGGGTTGGTGGCATGTGGGTGTCCCTGTTCCTCCTTGCCCCTACTCTGCTCCACCACATCCCAGGAGCTGCAGAGGGAAGAGGGCAAGGGGAGAGCATGCTGTCAGTGATGGGCCTCTGGCCTTGACCCCAAGGGCTGCCGTCAGGAGCAGGTTGCCAGACAGGCTTTGCCCTTCCAGCTGCACCTCATTGAACCCATTGTTCACCTACCTGATTATCCCCTGACACAGCCCATGTCCCCTGGCACAGAAGAGGATTGTGGCTGCTCTCCCAAGTGCCACCACCTCTCAGTGGTGATTGAAAGTGCTAAGCTGGTTTGTCACCATGTCTACTTGTTTTCTCACACATTTTTGCTCAGAGGATGCTATGCTGGGGGAGCTACAGCCCCAGAGCCCCCCTGCTGTCAGTGCTATCCACAGGAACTGAACCTGACCCTTCTCCCTTGCATGGTTATTACAGCCCCAGTGCCACTGTGTCCCCAGCCTCCCCAGTTACCATGGATCCAGCCACACATCACCTTGGGGTGGTTATGCCACTGGAGGAGGCTGTTATCTTGTCCACAGGCTTGCACATTTTCTCTTTGCAGTGCAGACACCCACTGAGTGCTATTCTGGGTCTGGTGTCTCCTCAGGCTCTTTCACCTGTGACTTATCACCCTCATTGATCCTCCAGAGGGGTGTGCAGCCTGCTCACCTCCTCCCTGAAGCTTTCCCTGACAAATGGGGCTCCCCTGGTCAGCTGTAGTGATCTCAGCTCTAGTGCTGGGACCCAGCCCTGCAGTGGGCAGCGGCACCAGCACTGTGCCATCCCACACTGTCCACTGCAGAGTTTGTGCCCCAGGCTGGGCACCAGCATCACTGTCCACTGGTCAAATCACTGTCTTCTCCCATGGCTCCCATCAGGGATGCACCCTTGCCCTGGGCAGGGATGGCTCCCTGGCACAGCAACCACAGTCAAATGTGGGGTGTGTTAAACATTCCCTACATGCTGTGTCTCCCTGGCTACCTGTGAAGACACTGTGACTGCCAGTACAATGACCCTGGCCATGCAGCACTCACCTCTTGCCCAGGAACAGCTTGACAGGGTCCCGGTTCCTGTGAGAGGAGCAGAAGGCAGATGTGATCCTCTGCTCTTGCTCACTGTACCATGCTGTGCTGTGTGGTGGGCTGGGGCTCACCTGCACAGCAATCTCTGGGCCATGCAGCCCAGGGTGGTCAGCAGCAGGGTGCCAGAGATGGTCAGCACAGCCACAAACCAGGCTGGTGGGTGCCACATCACCTCTGTCCACGTGACAACCAGCGGCTCCTTCTGCAGCGTCTGTAGAGGTGGTGGGATGAGGGGACACAGGAGGACTGCGGGGTTCAGTGGCCCCCAGGGCATCGCCTGGTCAGTGGGCTCTGCTCACCGTGTGCTGGGTGGTGGTGCTGGATGGCACAGGGGTGCTCCAGGGGGTGACATGCACCACCAGTGCCACCACAATGCTGCGGCGTTGGGCACCAGAGTCACCCCGCACCTCCACCAGTAGCACAAAGGTGCAGGGCTCGACTTGGTTATTGGGGAGGTAGATAACAGTGTTCCCTTCCAGCCGAAAGTGCCCATCCTCATTGCCTGGACAAGAGGGTCCGCTCAGTACCACACCATGGTGAGGAATCGTTTGTGCCATGTTTTGGCTGCTCCTCACCTCCAGTGATGGTGTATGTCAGCGTGGCACCATCAGAGCTGCCGTGGCACACCAGGCGGGTGACAGGCTGCCGGCTGCCTGGAGACACAGCCACGATCCGCAGCTCCTGCACCTCGCGGATGCACACTGGCACCTGGTCCAGCACAGCCTGCCAGGAGCAGCAGCAGGTGGTGTGGCACCTGCAGAGCTCACACCCACCACAGTTTAGCCAAGGAGCTGCACTCGCACCTGCAGGTGCACAGACACGTCGCACAGGCGGCTATGCCGCTTTGCCAGGTCCAGGTCGTTGTGGGTATCTGTCAGCCGCACCACCAGCCTGTAGCTCTTCTGCTGCTGGGAGTCCAGGGGTCCCACCACACGGATCTCACCTGTGGGGCAGCGCAGGCTCCTGGGCACCAGTGGATGCCACAGGGTGTGGTGGGTGCTGGGAAATAGGCCGAGTGCTCACCGGTGCGCCTGTCGATGGAGAAGGGCTGTGTGGGGCCGGACCCCCCTTCCAGGCTGTACTCAAGGCTGCCTGGTGGGTAGTCACGATCAGTGCCAGCCACGCGCCCCACAACGTTGCCAAAAGCTGCTGTCTCTGGCACGGTGAAGGTGGCACTGTTGGGGCACGTTGGTCTAAATTCATTCACAGGTGTCACCGTCACAAGCACAGGCACACGGGCTGTGTGGCACATGACAGCTCAGCCACGCTGGCACCACCCCACAGCCCACACTGGGCAGTGGCATCAGCCCTGGGGTTGACACCTCAGAGGCAGCAGGGGAGGAACATTTCCTTTGTGATCTGCTGGATTTTGGATCAGGAAAGGGCTTTTCCCACCTCCCCCATTGTGACCGCTGGGCACACCCCAGGGACACAGGCACTCACTGCTCCGTGGGGGCTGCCCTCCTGCTGTCACCACGATGGTGGCTGTGAACTGGAAGCCAATAGTGGCCATGGCCTCCAAGTCATAGTCCAGCGTGGTGTTGACCTGTCAAGCCAGGATGGGGGTGGGTCAGGCAGAGCTGATGTGCTCTGCAAAGTCAGAGTGTCCTGCAAAGCCAGAGTGTCCCACAAAACTGTGCTGCCAGGAGGGAGCAAGCAGGGAGAATTGGCAGACCATGGGGAGCCCAGAGGAGCCCTGTTGCAGGACCTGGCATGACAGCATGTGTCACAGGACCTCCCTGGGGTCTGGCTTTGCCATCTGCCTGGGCACTGTGGTCCTGCTCACCTTCAGCTGTGGCCCCTCCATGCAGAAATGGGAACGGGAGGCTGGGGGTCCTTCAAGGGCATAGCGCAGATACTCACCAGTGCCAGTAGAATTGGTGCACCTCAGTGTCACCAGGGTGGTGCCAGGGGACACTGTCTCAGCCACCTGGGACCTGCAGTGGGGTAGCCAACAGCTCAGCTCCTGCTCCCTGCATCCTGGGTGCAGCAGAGCACCTCATGTACCCCACTTTCCCCCCAAACAGTACACGAAGATGGCTGGAACACATCTTGGTGCCCAACGGTCTGTCCCCTGCACGGTGATGTTGACTGTGGCAGTGGCATGGTCGGTGGGGAGCAATGTGTTGTAAGCCTGGATGAGGAGGAGGGCATGGGCCACCTCCAGCTGGCGGGTGCTGCGGATCTCACCTGTCACTGTGGGAGGAGGCACAGCCTTGCACTGAGCATGGGGCCACAGACAGGGTGTCCGTGGGGACCCCCACCACCCTGCTCACCCTCATCAATGGTGAAGAGCACAGGTGCCGCGGGAGCGAGGATGGCGTAGTGGACATTCTCACCACTGGCATGGACCTGCGTGACCACTTCCCGTGGGCCAATGCCCTCTGTCACTGTCACAGACCGATGTGGCTCACTGGAGGCAAAGTGGGCAGTGTGGCATGGCCTGGTGCTGCTAGCACCCCATGCCTGGTCTGACCCCACTCACGGAAAAGTGACACGGGGATGGCGTGATGGCAGCACCTCCACCCTCACGACCCCACTGCAGTTGTGCCCGTGGCGGTCCATCACATCGATATCCAACCTGAACATCTGCAGGGCAGCACCAGTGCAGCTGTGGGACTGCCCTGAGAGGCACGAGGGGACGTGGACAGGGGTGGGGATTGAGACAGGAATAGGGACAGAGACAAGGAAGGAAATGGGGACAGGGATGAGAATGGCTCTTGTAGCAGAAGCAAGGGTGGGAAGATAGGTGAAGATGGAGATGAGTATGAGCTGGATCCTGGAACAGGGACAACAGGGACAGGGATGAAGACTGGGACAGAACTGGGGATGCAGAAGAGAATGGGGACAGAGCTGGAGCACTCCTGGGTCCAGGGAAAGACAAGAGGCCAGTGGGAGGAGCAGGATGTGGAGAGTTGCAGGCAGTGCCAGTAAGGGGTTAAGCCCAGGCTGCTGAGACAGTCTGTGGATGCTAGTGCCCACCTGGGTGTCCTTGCTGGGATCAAAACCATTGTCAGGTGCCAATACCAGGCCCTGTCGGGTGAGTATGAGTGGTGTGTTGTTTTTTCGGAGCCTGAACTGTAGAGAGAAGGGTGATGAGAACCCCTGTCCCTCCTCCACACCCAGGGTTCCACTGTCTCCAAGACTGCTCACATTTGTGAGAGCTGCAGGTTCCCAGGAAGTGGCCACTCACCATGAGCCCACCAAGTGGCTGTGGCAGCACCGAATACAGGGGTGTCCGGGGAGCCACATCTGCTGGCACCTGCACCACATCACCCTCTGGGGCACAGCACAGCTGTGGGAGCTTGGTGCCAGTTGGCACTTGCAGCACCCATCACCTGGTGCCTGGGGCTCCTACCTGCACTGGTGAAAGGGGTGTCACAGCGCAGCACCTGCCCTGCTGTCACCCGGACAAAGAGCCACCCTTCCACCTCATCCTCTCCAGGACAAGTGGCTCGCAGGGTCAGGGTGTACTGATTCTCCTGGCGGGCATCAAGCTCTGCACTGGCACGCAGCGTCACCTACCATAGAGAATGTCACTCAACAGGGCACTCACAGGCTCCTGCCCTGCTCCCTGTTCCCCAGCCACACCTCTGCCCAGAATGTGGTGGCAGCTGTGGGGTCAGTGCTGATGGCAATGCGGTTGAAGGGGTGGTTGGGTTCGATGCTCTCCAGGGTGACATTGGGACTGCCACTCGTGTTGCTGCAGCAAACGGTCACCGTGGCCACGAGAGTGCCTGGTACTGTGTCCTCACTCAGGGTAACCACGCGTGGCAAGTCAAGCAGGGCTGGCAGGAGACCACAGGGACCATCAAAAGCTCACCCAGCTGTGCTTAGGGAGCTCTGCTCTTGTATCCCAAGCACTCATTCAGGCACAGGTCTCCCTGCCGGGCACAGTGGGGCCCAGAGGAACCCACTCTTACCTGTTCCTCTGATGAAAGTCCCTGCAAAGAGGAGAGTGTCACCCTAGGCTGCCAGGTGTGCCCCAGCAATGCCCTAGAGAGGCCCCAGAACTGAGAGAATCATACAATCATAGAATATGTTGCATTGGAAGGGACTCATCAGGGTCACTGAGTCCAACTCCTGGTCCTACACAGGGCACCCCAAGAATCACACCCTGTGCACTCCATGATGCCCCAGTGCTGCCTGGATATGCCTTAGTGATGCCCCAGTAATGCTCAGGCAATACGCTGAGGATGCCCAGGAAATGCCCTGGACACCATGGATGGTCCAGCAACGCTCCCTTCCCTGCCTGAACCCAGTCAGGCAGTCCCCAGCCCCTCTGCCCTTCCTGACGTCAGCCCAAAAGCCTGTCCCGTCTTCTCCTTTTATCAGTCACCCATCTAGGTTCTGCTAAAGGGTGCCTCCAGCACTGTGACCCTAAAGCTCCTACCTGGGCCATAGAGGCTGAGGAGGAGGAATATGAGGTGTCCGTGCATGCCCATGGCTCACTGGGTGTTTGGGTCAAGCTGCAGCCGGTTGCCAGGGGTGCTGGGCACCACCCCGGGCTGGCGTCACTCCGGCCATTCCCACCCGTGGTCTCCGGCCCCGCTAGGGGAGGGACAGGGCACGGCCCCAGTGCCCCCAGCTCCGCACGCCCCCGCTCCCAGCCCCTCGCAGCCATGGTCCGTGGGGTTTGGCTGCCACCCCACGCCGCATCGCCACGCGGCACGTTCGGGAACCGGGAAAATTACCTGGGAGCTAATTTTTGGCCGTGTTCTCCTTCATTTGCAAACCAGCGCCGTTTTCCCCGGGAACCCCATTAAGCGCTATTAGCTCCCAATTAACGGGCACTGCGGCCGGGGTCAGTCGTCCCTTCCCTCCTCCAGCGCCCAGCCCGGCTCTGACAGCCCGATATCGGCGGATAGTACCGCCGGGACCCTGTGCCGGGGCTGTCCCCCTTCCCCCCGGGACTGCCCGGCCCCGGGCCCCCCGGTGCCCACGGGGGTGGCAGCCGAGGCGCGGGTGCCGCCCGGCGCGGGGGTGCCCCGATGCTGCCCGGCGCGGGGCCCCGGG
>VXAU01001451.1:1731726-1781021 GCA_013399695.1 Formicarius rufipectus | reverse complement strand
CCGGGGCTGAGCCCGTACAAAGTGCAGGCAGCCGCACACCGGTTTGTAAGTCTTTTTTTTCTTTAATAAAACAATCGGAGGCTGTATCAAAAATTTAGTAAAAAATTAGATTTGAGAGTGCACTGATTTTGTTTTTTTTACTATTAACTATTCCTGGCACATTTTTTCCCTAATTTTTTAAATTTTTATTTATTTTTTTAAACTTTTTTATCTTTTCCAACAGTATCTGGGCCAGAGTGCCAGCGTGGGGCCAGCGAGACCATTCCTGCACTACTCCCAAGGAGCAGCTGGGATGGAGAACACACTACACCGTTGCCAAAACCCCTTCAGGGAGGGGGTTTTACTTAAAATCGACCCTGCTCAACCGTGGCCCTCGCTGGGAAGCAGAAAAGTTGTCGTGGCACAGGGCTCTGCTCACCCTCCTGTGTGCATGCCCTGCAGAGCACTGCACCCCGTGCTCAGACATCGGCACCCCAAGCCAGGCTGACCCAGTTGATGACTATTTTATGATCCGTGAAAAAAATAGGATTTCTTTGATTAAAACAAAAATAAAAATGATAAAAGAATCAAACCCCAAACCAAGAAGTTGTTCCCCCTGAGGAGGAGGAGGCTGGCTGGCATCAAAGGTCCTCCCTTAACCAGCCCCGAATCTCCAAGGAGCTTGCCTGCAGCAGAGCACTGCTCTCTCCTCCCCCAAAAAACTACACATCCCAGTTTAGGTAAACAGCAGATTAAATGTAAAAACTTAAACCATCGACTTCAGAAAGTCCCTTGAATTTAATTATTTTTAGGCTACCTTTCATGTTACGTCCTGTAGCTAGACACACGTGAATAGAAAAAACAGTACAGTTAGTGTTAAAGGCAAACAGCGGAGACCCAGAGTGCTACCCCAGTGCTGCCTGCTCCTCCCGACCCGGCCCGACCCGTCCCGACCCACCCCCTGCCCNNAGAGCCTGCTGGGGAGCGGGCTGGGGTTCTGTGTTCCCGGCTGGCAAGGGGCTGCCGGCCCACAGACAGCACCGGTGTGGAGCTGGAGGCCCCTTCTCCCCTCGAGGGCCTCCTGTTCATTAAGGGGGGACGTAGGGTGGGGGGGACCTGTATGGGGTCATGTTCTTCGGGCGGGAGCCTTTCCCCTCCATGGGAGCAGTGAAGGGGGGGGGAGGCTGGTAGGGCGGCGCGTTGGGGTCCTCATCCCGCAGAGGCGTGTACTCCCCGATGGTGTCCTGGTTGAGCGGCGTGGTCTCCGGCATGCTCTGGTTGGGGTACTCTGGTGGGGGCAGTGGGGCTTTCTCCTCCTGGAGGATGAGGGGCATGCTGGAGGACGGTGGAGGCTTGGAGTCATCCAGCTCATCGGCGAAGATGATGGGCACACCTTTCTTTATGAAGGTGGCCTGGTCTTCAATGGTCAGCTTCCCTTTCCTCTTCTTGCGGTAGCAGATCATGGCGATGATGCCAGCCACAAGGAGGATGGCGGCCACCACCACGGCAGGGATGACAGTGTGCAGGTACACGTCATCCTCACTGCTCTTCTCGGGGTCTTTGCCTGCTGCCACTGTTGGTGCTGCCTCTGGGATCTCCCGGCCGTCCTTGGTCACAGGGATGAACTGGATGTGCCTGCAGCTGCCAGAGCCGACCACTGACACATTCAGAGGCTTGAACTCGGGCTGCAGGACATTGGAGAAAGCCGGGCTCGGCCTGCCAGAGTCATCTGCAATTTTTTTGCTCAAAGTCCGGATCTGCTCCCGGGGACAGGGCTCCAGGGGCAGCGTGTTGTTAGTCCACTCCACGATGATGGAGCCTTTGGCCATGTTCTGCACTGTAATGGTGCTGCTGTTCCTGTCACCAAATGCCAGAGCCAGCTTCTTCACCAGCATGATCTTCTTATGGATGTCATTCACCACTGCATTGTGGTCTCCTTCCAGCCTGGCCTTGAACTTCACTGGAGACTTGTCCCCATGCGGGCGTTTGTGGACATGGATTTCAAAAGCATCCACGGCAAAAAGCCCACCCTTGTCAGTGGCATACATGAAGTACTCGTGCTTCCCGATGTGTTTGTGGTCCGGCATGCCGTACATGAGCTGACTGGTGCTGTTGAACTGCACCCACGAATTCTCCTCGATCATCTGCTGCTCCTTCAGCTTCAAGGTCAGCTGCAGCTTGTCAGTGGTCGTGTCTTCCTTGTCGTAGAAGGTATCTGACGGTATCTTAACCTCAAAGTAAGTGCCCTCCCACGCATCAACCCTGTCGATGTGGTTTGTCAGCCTGGGGGGCTCGTTTGGCTCCCAGGGCCGGGGGAGCCCACTCACCGTGGTGCGCACACGGGACGGCGGGGAGGCTGTTGTCAGCTTGGAGATGGGGGATCTGGTTGTGCTGGGAGGCTTTGTCGGACGGGGCGTTTTGGGCCTTCGAGTAGGCCTTCGTGTTATCGCCGTGGAGGAGTCTGTTGTGGACGGTGTGGCTGGCTTCAGAGTGGAGACTCTGGGTTTCTTGGTGGTAGTTGAGGGCGGTGTGATCACCGCTGTGGGCTCTACATATCCAGGCATTGTGGGGCGAATCGGCACAGAGGCCGTGCCTGTGCCTTCCGCTACCCTGGTCGGTTGGATCGGTCCCAGCGTGGGGGTCTGAACGATGGGGCCTCTGGTTCTGATGGTGACCGTGGGTTTCCTTGGCAGTGGTATGGGCTCCCGCACCGGGGGTGCCGTCGTCTCCGTGGGGGGTGCGATGGCAGGCGATGTTGGGGTGGGAACGATCCTGGTGGGCGGTTCTTGTGCGGCAGTGGTGGGAGGCCCGATAGCAGTCAAAGGTGTAGGGGTGGCGTTGATCTGCCGTCGCATCCTCTTTGGGAGATGAGGTTTTTTGTTAGCAATGTGCCAGCCAACAACAGGGTAGCCAAGGCGGGCAGACATGGTTCCTTCCTTAGCTGGAGCCTCCACCTTGCTGATGTTGGGGACACTGTTTTGGCTCAGAGAACATCCCAGTTTCCATGAGAGTAAGGCCCCGTTTTCCACCACCTTCTTTGCATTTCCTGGTCCAGCCATGAAGGCCGACATGTCAAAGAGTCTGTTATTTACAACAGGAACCAACTTCATGTTATGAAGTTCCACCTCTGAGAAGCTTCTCATTCTGTTCAAGAGTTCAATCCTCTGCTTTGGTGTCATTTTTGTTAAGTCGGCATCCAAAATGACAGTCAGAATAGTGACAGGTTCCTCTGAGCCACACACGAACGGCGCTGCGTCACCCGTGTCTTGGATGGCCACTCGCACCGACTGAGGCTCACTGTGGTCTTCTTGGTGGACCTCAACAGAGAAGACATTTGTGGTCTGTGGTACGTAGCTCCCGTTGGGGAAGTGCTGCAGCGTGGTCACTGAGATATAGTGGACACCCTTGTCTGTGTCAAGGGGCAGCCCTTCCAGGGAGCTGCTCTCCACGTTCCAGTGCAACCAAGAAGGCAAGGAGTCTTTCCCAGCTTCGGAGATCTACCAAACAAAAAAAAGATGTTTTTAGAAGTACAGCATTAGGACAGGTTCTAGCAGAAATAACACTTAAATTAAGGGATTAAAGAAGTGTAATAACTGGGGAAGGATCATCCTGGCCAGGCCTGTGCCTCCTCCTCCACATGGTAGCAAGGATGAGCTCTGCAGGGTGCACTGGTCCCAGAGGGCTTAAGGAGCCATGGGAGATCATAAAGTCCCACAGGGCCCCCTCGCCTGCAGGCACCAACTCCAGCACTTGCTGTGCGACCACCAAACACAAGTGGCTCATTTTCTCCAAGGGCGGATGGGGAATTTACGTCATGGGGACAGTAACAAAGCTGAGGGTGAAGTTATGCCATACAACAGAGCTGATCCAACAACGGTCCTCTTCCCACTCCTTCCTCTCCCAGCCCTGCTGTCTTACTCCATCACACCTGCAAGCCCATTGCTGCAGCAGCCCAGCAGAACATGTTTTCTCCACTAACTTTCAGCTTCGTCCCGCTGTCCCCAGCAGTCAGGCTGAACCGGACAGGCTGGAAGCCAGCGAACTCTGGCTCAGAGACCCCAGCCTGGCTGAAGAACACCAGCTCTCAACATTCAGCAGGAAATCCTGAGAGGTACACAGCCACTTAGAACATGGTTTCCACCTGCTCTGCCAGAGGAACAGCAGCCGAGGACAAAAGAGGGGAGCAGAACTGATATGATGGCCAGTTGGGCAGGCAGGGATGTGGCACACAGGCTGGGGCACTGCTGGACATGACACAGACCAGTGTGCCAGCCCACCTTTAGCCTCAGGCTTAGTTTTAAATGAAAGATTTCACTTTTATAGAATAACTTGCTCCTGAAACGGAAGGCTTTGTCTCAGAGCATAGGCACCTTGGGACCACAACACACTATTTACTGCCTCTACTAGGTCAGTGGCAACACTTGGCCTTTTTATTCCTCTCCCCTGCTCCAGGGAACTCCCCCTCCTGCCTTGGGTTGTAGGTGAACAAGGGTGCAAAACCCCAAATCCCCTGTTCCCAGCAGCTGACACTGGTCTGTCTGCATGAGAGGTGGTTGCCAATCATGAGGCACAGCAGAGCGGCTCGGGCTGTGTGGTGGAAGAGGTGACACTGCCAGCTCGGTGGTCCGTGACATTTCCTGGGGCTGTAGGTACTCCAGAGTGAGTAACCTGATCTTTGTAACCTCCCAAGATCGGAGGCATTTGGCAAGTGCCCTGGCTGGGCCTTCCAGAACTCCATGAGGCATCTCCCCCTGGCACTCAGAGGAAAGAGGATGCTTTGTGGCCCGTGCAGACACGTTTAGCAGCCTGGTTGAGGCTCTGGGCTCGGTGCAGTCCAACACAGAGAGAGCCATGCTCCAGCTCTCCTCCTGAAAGGATCCGTCGGTTCTCTGCAGCTCTGTAAAGCTCATACATATTTCATAATTCACTCAAATGCAAAGCTGGGTGCGGAGCTTCCTAAGGAAACCTGCCTGGCAGGAGTGCTCCTGAGTCTGGCAGTGGGTGCAGAGCCAGGGCTGGACTCACCAGACCGCAGGTCCTGCTGGGGAAAGCCCCTGGGATGGACAAGGAGCAGTGCCTGGTGCTGCAGTCCTGGGTGCCTCTCCCACTCCCTGGCTGCAGGCAGGATTCAGGTAGCACCCTGGGGTGCACCCCTGTGATGAGAGTTTCAGCACACTGAAGGGTCTGGATATGCAGCTCTGCATGGATAATATAGGACCCAAAAAGTCTTTTGGCAAGGGCAGCACAAAAAAGCTTTTGTGCAAGAGCCACAGAGGGTTTCGGCCACGATCACACAGGCAACACCCTCATTCGTCTCCTCTGTGAAGGATCAGCCCCAGTTTCGGCCAGCCTGGACAAGCTGCAGAGCTCATCATGAGACACATGCTAGGTACAGTTTATAGAGCAGAGTTTAAAGCTGTTAGCACAGCTTTAGTTAACTCCTCAGCAGCAATAGTGCGGAGCAGGGAATTCAGACTCCTGCTTATAACTGCTGGAGGAAGCTGTTTCATACACCCAAATATATCCCACCCAGACTGAGGCACTGGGACATGAACATCCTTCCCCAGGCCTTGCTCTGTGCCCTTGTGTCTGGCAGAGAGCAGGGGGTTTTGGCAGGGCTGTGGATGCCTGTGCTCCCTCTTGACCTCAAGAACAGGAGCTGCTTTTAGCCCAGCCATCCTGAAGGAAAGGCAGCCCTTCACCTGAGCCAGGCACAGGGAGCCTCCCTCCTGTGGGAACAAAGGACTGAACTGTCCTTCCTTGGCATCTCTTCTGCCAAGAGAGTACAAAGGCAGGATCTGCTCCTGCCCAGCCACAAGGACTGACCTGCCCTTGTGTTCCTTTAAAAAAGTGTAATTGCATCACATCCTCTAAAAACTGAGATGCCAGGACAGTGACCAGTGCAGTCCAGCATGTACAGTAGCAGGAGCTGGATGATGCCACTCTTTGTCTTCTGGTGCCAAAATTAGCCACTAACCTGCCCACTGTGGAGGAGGGAAGGCTGGGCTGGGCACACATCAGGAACAGCACATAGGGAGCCAGGATAAAGCCGCAGCATTATTGAGGCTTACACAATCAAGAAGAATAAAAACTTTAATAGTGAGTGGTTAAATTCACTCTGAATGTGTAATTTTAGGCTACATTTGGAACAAATGTTCCTCTCCGTGCACTCTGCAAAAGCCCTTAATTACAGGATCTCACACTGAATACAGTTTTCCTGGGAGTCGGGGTTTTCTGCTGCTTGCCCCTCCCTGGGCACAGTACATGACTTGAGGAGGCAACATACAAGCAGTGTTACTTTACCTAATCTCCAGTCACAAGATGATTCTCCCTTCAGTCATGCCTGTTCCTACATTTGACAGCCAAACTCACTTCAGAAAGGTCACCAACCCCACATGCAGAAAAGACAGCAATGAAGGCACAGGCCAGTCTGAGTTTCCTGCTCGGAAAACCATTTTTAGCCTACAATTTACATTTAAGACCCATGCTAGAAAATGAAACTGCAGCCAGACAGATTCACACCAAAAACTAGGCTCTCCTGAAAAACAAAAACAGGCCAGGCAATCACTGACTGGGACAACTTGTTCTAGTAGGGATGCTACAGTTGCAAAACATTTATAAACCCACTTAAACTTGATTTTTTTAAAAGAGCTGAGCTAGTTCAGCTGTAGTCACCCTGCAAGGAGATGTGAACTGTTTCTAAGGGCTCTGCAAGAGGTGATTACAAAAATCAGATTTCTGTGGATTATGCCTCTATGAAGCCCACGAAGATGCCTATGCCTCCCCTGGGAAATCTCCGGGAAGGCAACAAGTCACAAGCATTCAATGACTTGGCTCTGCTTTAAATACAACTACTGCCCTGGCAGCAGAATTCATCCATGTTCATGTGGCAAAGGAAGAGCCCAGAAAGATTAAGAGAAGATAATCAAAACTTTTATCAGGCTGGATAAAAATACTTGTTCCTAATCAAATGCTGACCAGCACAGCCCTTGGTGTGGGTCTGTCCTGGTCATAGTCACTGCTGTGTTCATGGTGGTACAAAACTGGGAGCAGGGAGCCCTGGACTCTGTTCTAGCAATGTTTCCTTCAAATATTGCTTCAAAGGGTATTTCTTGAGGCTACACATAGTTAATGATTTGGGATCTCTAGTTTTCACGTTAAAAGCTTCCCAGTTTTCTATGTATGCAATAAATATCAGCCTTTAAGCCCTGACATTTCCCCCAAGGGATCTTGTTTCAAAATAACTCTTCTGTTGCTCAATTTAAAAAAAAAAAAAAGGCCATCTTTGTTTTCCCATTATTTGAGATAATTGTAAATGAATGCTTATGGGCTAAAGATTACACCAGCCTTGAAGTGTATTGAAGACCATTAAAAAATAAGCCATGATTTTGATTTTAAATACATACAGTGGTCTGGCTGGTTTTGAAGACCTTGTTCACAAAATCCTTTCAGATAGACATGGCCTGTTATTTTTAGGCCAGCCAAGAGCAGTCAGCTCATGAAAGAAGATAGCTCAGTTTGATTTGTTTTTTTAAACTTGGATCTTAAAGCCCTGTAGCCAACAAGACAAAGATAAGCAAAGGAGCAGTGAGCAAAACTGCTGCCTTGGAGGAGTTCAGGCAAAAACCACATTCTTGCCTACAAAAATGCCCTCTAAATCCTCCAGGTATTTAGTCCTCCTCCTCACCATGAATTCTCCAAAAAGGAGGCAGCAAGTCCTTCACCAGGAGACAGGTACTGTAGGATCCTGCCATAGATTTCCCTTTGGCACACCACTATGAAATCGTCCCAGCCCTTCAAATTACCTGACAGGATCTCCCATCTGTGCTGCCAGACCCCTCTGTGAGCATCAGCAGCTGGGACTTAGCTCCTTTCCTTTCAAATCAGTCCTAATTTCCCCCCAACTGCTTTTGGGCAGAGTGAGCATTGGACAGTCGTGCAGCTCTGCCAGATCTCCCCTTTCCCCTCCCTGTGTCCAGCTGCTGCTGAGAGTCAGACCCCATGCCAGGGATTTCATCTGGGGTATAATTACCACCAGCAATTAACTGTAGCCAGACTTCTTCAGCATCACCCCCACGCACAGGGCCAGCAATGAGGAACACCCTGGCTGAGCCCTCTCCACCTGAACAGAAGGGGAGCTGAGCTGTGCCCAACCAGATGACCCAGCCAGTGTCACACCAAGTCTGCAGCCTCAAGCTTCTGCAAGCAATTAACCAGCAGGCAGGGGAGGAAAATGGAAATTCAAATGCAATTCAAATGCAAATACAACTGCAGAGAGAGAGTCAAGCCTAAGCTGTTTGCCTAAGCCCAAACTTCATCTTAACCTCCTGCTAGTGCCGCAGCACAGGTAGTGTTGGCAGCAGAAACAAGTCTCAGTTCTGAATCAGATCCACAGGCAGGCAGATTCCTGCTGCCCTGTCCCACATTAAGTGGGGGGAGACTCTGGGTTCAGATCCACCCCAGAGCTGTGGGAACTGTGGGCACTGCAATGATCCGTGGCGCTGGCACAGCCAAGCTGGAGCCAGGAGAAGTGATGAGAACATGGGGCTGCAGGCTCCGAGTCAGAGGATGGAGGAGTCCTTGTTTTGGGAGGCAGGCTCTGCCTGTGGGTCCATCACATGCACTCCTCTTCTTACCAGGCACAAAGACTGCACTGGTGGCCTGCAGGCGTGGGGCCAAGCTGTCCAGGCACCATGGCCCAGGTACATCCCACCATGGCAGAGGCTGCTGCACTGGGTCAGGGAATGCAGTGGTGCAAGGCAGGAGCTGGGCACCCAACCCTCAGACCACAACAGCTGCCAGAGTTCAGGAAGCACTGGGACAATGCTCTCAGGCACATGGTGTGGTTCTTGGGGTTGTCCTGTGCTGGGCATCAGTTGGACTCCATGGTACTTGTGGGTCCATTCCAGCTCAGGATATTCTATGACTCACACATAGAAGACGTGAGTCTTTGGCCCCAAGGAACAGCCCTGCCAGAGCTGGCCTGTATGCACCCAGGAGATGATGTGTGAAGGAGCCTCCAACATTACACCCCACTCCTTTCATCAACTACAACAGAACTGCAAACTAGGACATCAGACAGTTGTGCCTGGAAACATAAGGACCAGAAAACAGGAGAGGGTGTACCTCTCAGAGCCTTCTGCTCACTGGGCACAGCTATGGTGCCACTGCAGCAGCACTGTGGGAAAGCTCAGGCTGGAGAAAGGCAAGTTCCATGTGCTGGGCACAGAGAGCAAGGAGGAACTGCAGCACATGTGCTTCCCTGCAGAGGGGACTGCAATACCTCCAGAGGGTTTTGGTATCCTCAGCAGACACTGCTCCTCTGAGCTGCTGTATGCCTTGGGCAAAAGGCCCAAGACCTCATGGACAAAAACAAGCTCCTCTAGGACATTTCATGCAGATGCATCTGCTCCTGGAAGTCTAAAAAGAGCCCAGAGACTTCACTGGCCCTCAGAACTACGTCAGCCTTGGTGATCCGAGCCTTCATTACCAGCAGGAGCTCACCACTTCCGTTCAGAGGCTGAAAGCTAACATGGGAACAGCTGGTAATTGGTGCTCCCTTTGTGCACAGGTAGGTCAGGATGGCTGAACTAACCCCGCATTTCGGCTGGTCCCAGCCAAAGCCCTGCAGGGCTTTTCCTGCATGTCTCCACGCACTGAAGCTGCTGTTTTAGGGGAAGAAAAAAAAAAAAAAAAGAATTCAAACCTTTCAGCTCAGAAAGCTAAGCTAAGGGAGAACAAGGCTTGCAGAAGCCACATCACCAGTCCTGGCCCTCAACTTCAAGTTCAGACTTCAGCCTCTGAAAGGCCAGGCAGCAAAACCACTTGAAGTAGCTGCTCTGCTTTTGTGTGCTCATGAAAACCCAAACAAGAAGTGTACGTGTCTGGTGCTAATCTGCATTTTCCAGCCATTCACGGGGCGAGTGAAGCCTCACACATAGAAAGCAGCTCCCCTCCTCTGCAGACTCAGGGCTGTGCTGTGGACACAGCCTGCCTTCCCCAGAGCTGGGCTTTGTCTGACCAACTTCTTTACGGTCAGTAAAATGGCTCCGCAGGGGGAGTGGCTACGCCCAGCTCATGCCACCCTCGCATACTCCTGCCATGACGGCTTCTTTTCCAGATGCACCTCTGTGTTGGCTATAAGGACACTATTCAGCGTCCCACTCTGCCTGGGCAAGGGAACACAACAGCTGTTTCACTGGGAGGTCACTACAAAACATTGAGTGTCCCAAGAAATCCTCCTTTCATCGGTCCCTGCAAGCAGCTTGGAAGGATTTGTTTAGCCTTATTGTTGGAGTGGGAAGGCACAGCCCGCCCGCGCCAGGGCTGGGGTCAGCACTGGCTGCCCACACCCCGCTTTCTCCCTTGTCCGGGGGGCAAGCATGGGGCAGGAAAAGCCTCAAACAGCTTTAAAAAAAAAGTTCAGTTGGGTTCTTCTTTCAGCATGACTTTTTATAAGCAAAAGGCCAAAGGGAATCAAAAATACCACAAAGCAGGGATGCCAAGTGCTGGGGGTTTAGTGCTGCCACCGCAGAGCTAACCAGCCCTGGCAATTTATTCCTGCCATCAGCAGATTGCTGGAAAGATGGCTTTCAAGAGCACAGTAAGGAAAGGCAGACGGGATCCCACAGTCCCAAGTCTGCTCCTTCACAGAATTCTCATTACCGTCACATTCCTCCGTCTCCCTGGACACTCAGAGCAACAACCTGTAAGAGCAGGACAAAACAAGGAACTTCCCAGCCCGTCTGAAAATCCAGTTTATAATTAGATCGAGTCACATTTTCCACTCCTCCAAATTCAGAGCTTGTTACCAAGTGCGCACTAAAAATGTCAAATTCCCTGACTTGGTCTCACTGCAGGAAAAAGATAAGCGCCCCCTAAGCCTCCCCACAGAAATCTTATCAGCTCATCTTATCGCTCAGATTGCAGCGTGGCAGCTAAGCAAAGCCCTGCCCAGGTTCTCCTTTGCCTGGACCTGCTCCAAGCACTGCCATTTATCCCTGTGTGCTCTCCTGTAAATAGCGGCTGTTGCTACAACTCCCAGTTAGTCAAAAAAACCCAGGGACCCCAGGGACGAGGTGAAGCTCAAATGCTTTGACATAGAGAGCCTTTTAAGATACCCGACTTGATGACACAGCCCCTCGGGAGCGCTCTTCGCTTCCCTGCTTCCTTTGAGAAATGCCACTTTCATAAATTTCACATTCAGTTAAACAAAGATCATTGCAAGAGGAAAAAAAAAAAAAGTCAGTATTTTGTGGTTTTCTTCCCTGAAAGCAAGTGTGTCCTGGCACTGCAGGCTGGCTGCTGACATCCAGCCCTTGGCTCTGGGGTCGGAGCAGGGTTGAGGCAAGCAGCACAGCCCTGACAGCAGATACCCATGTCAGGACTCCTGCAACCCAATCCCTGTGGATGCTGTTTATAAATCAAGGTCCCTGACATCTGATGAGAGCAAAGCCGTCCAATAAAAACCACTTCAACAAACAGCAAATAAAACAACCATTGGAAAATCAAGCTCCTGCTTGGAAAGTTTAGTGGTGGACTTGGCAGTGCTGGGTTAATGGTTGGACTCGATGATCTGAAAGGTCTTTTCCAACCTAAACAATTCAATGAAAGCAAGACTCCTTTCTTCCCAGAGGGAGATCCAGTACTCTGATAACCTCCAAACCCACTTCACAGCTGCCCTGTAAGTCAGCTGAGTGAGCGAATCCAGTTGTACTAATTACTTTGCCAGCAGCTATGTTTGCTGACAGTAACAGCTTCTTGGGGTCTCTGTTACATGTTTTATCTGTTTTCCCAAGAAAGCCCTGGTGAGACAGTGCACTTCAAACTCCCAAACAATCAGGGGCCAAGACACAGCGAGGAATGGTGAGCCTTAGCTATGCTCACCTGAACTCCTTGACATCAGCTATGAACCCACAGCAGATGTGCTCCGTGGGATCCATCCCACACCAAACACCACAAGGATAAAGGCAGGTCAGCAGCTTTATGTGATCTTCAAGGAAGACACAGCAAGTCTGGTCTGGCAGGGATGTGTCTTGGGCAATAGTGCATACCAGGAGCTTCTCTCCTTCCAGCATACTTTATAGATCCATCTTTAAACAAAAGCCATTTAATTGCATCTCTTTATTTCTGTGGGCATGGGCATTTAGGATATCAGACTACAGAAGAGCTCAGTTCCTTGTGGGTATTGCATCCTTGTGGGGATATCGTATTTTGGCTGCTGGGATGAGCAGCCAGGCTTACTGGAACAGCTCCCATCCCAAATCATGCACCTCTCCTCACATCCTCTTCTAGGACCTCAACGACGGGAAGCAGCAAAAACTACAGACCTTGATATTTCAGCTGATGGGATGATGTCCAAACTAAAGCAAAGCAGAGGTGGAAAAGCAAACTATCAGAGGATATATCAAACAAGGTTATTTATAGAAGAGAAAAGGAAGTTTTTATGCTTTTATAGAAGGTTCTAGTAAAATTTCATCTAGAGTGTTTTGTATAGCTGTGGTCATGAAAACAAAGAAAAATAAATTCAAGCTGGAGGAGGTGCAGAAGACAGCTGCAAAGCTGAGGGGAGGGAAAGAAAGCTTATTTTATGAGAAAAACTAAAGAGGCTGGCTTGTTTAACCTAATAAAATCAAGATGGGGAATATGCCTGTCACCTATAAATACATAAAGGAAGTAAATATTATGAAGGTAGAACTGATTTAAGCTAAAGGGCAGCACATATAAATATTTCTAGCCATCCCTAAATTTAGGCTAGAAGCTGCATTTTTAATCAGAGCAGCCAAACTCTGGCACAGCTTCAAATAGAAGTGGAAGAAACAGGAAATCCAACTGGTCTTTGACCTGAGCATGATCTGTTCTTCGACAGGACACAGCTGAGAGGTAACAGGTCAGACTCCACACAGTCCTCAGTGGAAACTGGGTAAAGAGTTGACAGCTGGGGAGGGTACCAGCACCACTGTCCAGTTATCCCATCCCAAACAGCATCTGCCAGGAGCCAGTAGGAACCTGCATACCCTCACAGTACCCATCTGCATAGCAAGGGGGCTGTATGACGTGGGGAAATTGGGTGTTTTAACCCAACTCTCGCAAAAATGCCAATGTTTTGTTGTCAGATGTGGCAGAGAGGGCTGCAAGGTGCCTTTTGGGAAGGCACAGTAAGGAGTTTTCATTTCCAAGACACCTTCACACAGCAGGAGAACAATCTTGCAGCGAGAAGCCTTGCTGTAGTTAAGAAGCTAGAGGACAACATCTGCACTGAGCTGCTGCCAAATTCAACAGCTGGAATACCTGCAAGCTGCAGCTGCCCTTCAGAGGACACAATAATGCCTGACCAAGGCACCCACTTGGGAACACAAGGCACAGAGGAAGGGAGTTACCATGGCCACAATGCCTTGCTGGCAGCTGGCTCTGAGCAATGCAGAAATGAGACTCAATGAAATTAAGACATGCAGTAGTTTCTCTACTTCTTTTCTGTGCAGCTGGAGCACATTAAACTTGCTTTTCTCTTTTAACCATAAAATCTCACCTGTTCTCCAGCAGCTTTGGGGGTGGCAGGGAAATACTGGTGATGGCTCCCAGAAGCACATACCTGACCGTGCAGGAGTGCGTGCCTGCGGGGCACTCCTCCACCACGCTGCAAATGCCTGGCGTTGTTTCCATCCCACAACCAAGTTTGCAGAGGAAAGTATTTTGTCTACAGATGGCTGGAATCTGCTAACAAGCAGGGAGAGGACCTGAGGAGGAGTTTCAAGCCTATCCCCACCACAATCCTAGAAATAATCAGTGGGAATCATCTAGAAATGAAGCAATCACACCTTCTCCAGGCCCCAGCAGAAAGCTTCTGGGAATGTGGGGACATCAATTGTCAGTATTTTCTTCTAAAAAAATTATAGCAAATTTCTTCAAAATTTAAGGGGAAGAAGCACAGGCAACCAACATTGCATTGTAAACCCTGACCCATCTCAGAGAGCACAGCCCTGATTCTTTCTTAGCAGGGTTTTTAAGTACACCAGTTAGCAAGATCCAGAAGGCACTGCACTTCAACTGCTTCAGCTGAGAAAGTCAAAACAGCCTGAGAAAAAGACCAGAGCAATTTGCCATGAAACTTTCCAGTAAAACAAAAATGTACCCAGCACCCAAAATGGCCTACGCAGTTCTCACTAGCCAGGAATCAAAGCCCTGCAGCAAAGGTCAGCTGTGCTCAGCAGCCAACATGCCTTCCCTGCAAGGAGAGCCCTTCCAGAGGCAGCAGCTACGTGAGAGCAGGCTGTACTTTTAAAATCAATTTCAAGGTGAACAGATGCAACATGCTCACGGATAAGCCCAGGGATGAGCGTGAAAATCACTCCCAGCATTTGCCAAACTACACACAACCAGCAACTGCTGGTCCTGATCCAGCCCAGTCCATTCCTGGTTCTCCGGACATGTTGGTGTTATCCAACACAACTCACACCAACAGGGCAGAGGTATTGTTTGAAGCCATCAGGTGGGGTGGAAATAATCCATCAGGACTTTCCTGCATCTACTGGAGCTATCACAGAAGACTTTTGTGCCAGGAAATGATGACAGAGGAAGTTGTGGTGATACACAAACACTGACGATTATTCTTGCCGTCAAAGCAGCTATTAGACAACACCAGAACAAGCACTTGGATGCAAAATCTCCAACCAAAGTTATCACTTCTGTAACATGAGCTCTTGGGCTCACCACACCCTCCTGGGCTCTGGCAGCCCAGTGCTGTACAGGTGCCTTGTGCTCCAAACAGGCTGTGGGTAAAGCTGGGCAGGAACCTGAGCTGTGGTCAACTCAGTGTCACTGAGACTGGCCTGGCCCCTTCCCTGACTCCTCTGGCCAGCGGCTCACCCACCACCTTCCTCCTCCCTGTCTGACCCTCTGTCAGTCACAGCTGCATTCTTCAGATTTTCTGCCCACCCAGCACACTCACTGGAGCCAGCGGGATCACATACTGGGATTGGGATAACTGTGACAGTACACAGAGCTAAACCAAACTGCCTGCAAGCAGAGCCTGAGATGTCAGACTTGCTCCTGACTTGCTCTCCATCTCCCTCTGATCTTCTGAGACACACCAGAAACTTGTCTTTTTACAACGTTTTCTAAAAATGGATTTTTAAAACTGTTTTTCAACTTTGCTCTTTGGAAGGTAATGCTGTTATTTAAGAACAGAATTTTCTGAGCTCCACACAATCCAAGCAAACCCTCTCATAAAGGACTAACGCTGAGCACGCCTGTGTTCAGCCACATCCCTACCCTCCTCTGGGCTATTCTAACACTTTTCTGCACTCAGGACTGACTCCAAATCTCAGGTTTCTGCAGTGCCAGTGGTGTGAGGTTAAGTCAGATAAGAGGAAATGTTCCCAGCTTTCCCAAGAGGACTCAGGGACGAGGTCAGGAGAGACTGTGTTACAGGCAGCCCAGAGCCCCACTGGCAGGACAGAGACTGTTTGTCTGACAATGCTTTGCTACCACAATGAAGCAAATTCCCTGAGACTGTGCAGCAATCCCAGGAAATCTGTGGCTCCCCAGACCCCAAGGCAACATCTCCTCATGAATGTGCCCACCACTTCATATCTCTTACTTTAAATACAGTCAACAAGCCTCACCAGTCATCACTGAGAAGGCTCCTCTCTTTGTTACAGAAGAGAGGAACTCTGCAATGAGATGAGATTTTATTTTCTTATAAAAATGCTTCCCCCATGGTCCTTCCAACCACCCTCAGGACCCACCCCAATAGTGGGGTGATTCACTTGACTCCTGCACGAGTATAACTGAAAGCAAGCCCTCAAGGAATGGCGTTTCTCACCTGGACAACTTCTCCATTGGAAGCAATTAAATCCGTGGGGATGGAGACTCTGAAGTAGCGTCCCACCACGGCAGAGCTGTCTGGGATGCCCACCACAGCCGGCACAGTCTCCCGGAGGTCCGAGAGCACAGAGTGCATGGAGGCCTCCAGCTGGTTTTCCCAGTCCCGAACCACTTCTGCTGGCTCACTGGGCCAGTGGCAGTGAGCAGAGGCTGCCAGCAGCAGCACAGGGAGCCAAGTCCTCCCCAGGAAAGGGGGCTGCAGTAGGCATCCAACAGTCATTCTTCCCAGGAGCCTCAGCAACAGTGCTCCACCTGGAAAGGGGATCACAGGGAATCTGCAGGCACCACAGCACAGGCAGGGGATCCACCAGTCCTTCACAGCAGCCTCATCCTAGGAGTCCTGGGAACCTGGTTAGACACAGGAAATCCAATCAGTACATTAATTACAGTACCCAAGCCAGTCAGCCAACGCTGTCCTCTGTACCTCAGCCGTAGATTTAACTGCAAGTTACAACTACCAATTAAGAGAGCAAGAGCTTTTCAGCTTCTGTTCTGATGTACAGCATCTCCAGAGAAACAAGATCCTTCTGCTTTTCCACACACATACAACTCTGTTTCTGCTGTTCTGGAGCCACAGCCTCCCAAGATAGTCACAGGTAAGGAGACAGGGCAGATACAAATGAAACTGAGACTGAGCACAGTGCCAACAGTTAACTTTTCAAGGCAAGCTGAAGTCAGGCTGGGACAACAGTGGATCTTAATACCAGTTATCCAGTAGAAAGGTCCCAAGAAACCTCTGGAATTCCAAAGCTGCCATCCTGATGGCTTGATGCATGACAGATGCTTCTGCTTGTCTGACTCACAAGCCTGGTTTTCAAGCCAGGTCCCCTCTCAGGTCCAGGTTTGGGTATTAGTATTTAGATTTGATTTGGGGACCAACAATCCACACCCCCAAAGCAGACTGCAGTGAGCTATGCATACATCTTGTACCATGCTGCCATCCAGCTCCCTCCTGCTCACACAGCTTGCCTGTCCCCTCACTCTGCCAAGACACATCTCCAGCTCTCCCTCACTGTTTTTTTCTTCCTTCACTTGCTTCCCCCACCTCCACACTCTCTGCTCTCCTGGATCACAGATCTTTCTCTCCTCTGTTCCTCTGGTGCATTATTTCCTTCCCCTCCCTAGCTGCTTCTCCCTCCAGACTTCATTCAGCCATAGCACACGGTAACACATCTGTATCACCATGTTCCCCTTCACAGCCTGCTAGCGGGAAACCAGTCGATTCATGGAAGAGGACAGAATTGTTTGGGTAGGAAAGCCATACTGCCTATTCTGGCATTCTGGTTTGCAGCCAGCACAGCCTTTGGTAACTAATCTGCTGTACCAAGTGGGACGGTGGGTTATGAAGGATGGGTGGACAGACACACAGACAGGCGTATGTTGTTCAGTCCCAGGAGCACACGAGACTGGGCTCTTGCAGGCCAGGCACTCTTGCACGCAAGGCCATGCCTTGAACCAACTCCTTTTTCCCAGGCTGGAGAGAGAAATGACTCCACATTCCCAGAGCAAACCCAGCCCAGCTTCTAACCACTGGCTCCCAGCTCTCCATGATTTATTTTAGCCTGTTTCGTCTGCACTGTGTGATGCACATCAGGCTGTCCCAAGAGACTCTGGAGCCAGACTGTGTGGGAAGGGAAACCCACTGTTTCTCGCCCTTGCAGAGCTCCTGAAGTAGTATCACAGGATTCAGCTGACCCTCTATGCTGTGCCCAGACAGGGTGTATTTGCTCTCCATGGGCTTGCAGAAGCAGGCAGAGGGTCTTCCCATGAAGGCACCCAAGCTCTCAAGGCCACCACAGCAGGCTCTAGGAATAACAGGAGACATCAGATGTGACTGCTTATTCTAAAGCCTGCACTCTAGAAAAGCTGAGAGGCAGCGCGCAAGGACCTGCACATCCACACCCCGCCATGGGCCTTTCACAATAAATCCCACATGCAGAGGGGGTTGACGCCTCCCATCCCAAGGTAATGGGCCCAGGGCACTGCTGGTGCTGGCAAACAGTTTGTGGGTAGTAGGAATTATGAGCTGAATACAATAACCTCTTGCTGCAGCATTCACGAGGCAGATACTTGACCTGACTGCTGTCAGTTTTTGAAAACCTGTCTCAAGTGACAGGCAGAAGAGACTGCAGAGGCAGAATAACATTACTGGGAACCACAACACAGATGGAAGGGTGGCTGGTGTGATGGCCAGCACCACAAGAAAGCCCATTTCCCACTGCTCTAGTCCTTCCAACTGTCTGAGCCAACTGGGATGGGAATACACCAGACAAAACAGGGAAGCTAAAGCCAGGCTCTTCCCAAAGGCAACTGAGCAGAGAATCATAGTATATGCTGAGCTGGAAGGGACCCATCAGGATCATCAAGTGCAACTTCTGGCCCTGCACAGGTCACTCAAAGAATCACACCATGTAACTGAGAGCATTGTCCAAATCCTTCTTGAACTCAAGTCAGGCTTGGTGCTGTGACCACCTCCCTGGGGAGCCTGTTCCAGTGCTCAACAACCCTCTGGGTGAAAAACCACCCAGAATGAAGAGCCTGAGCTGCTTCTTCAGAGGTTCTCATCATGAAGTGGGTGGAGGGTGAGGACAAGTCATACACCCTACAGGGCACATCTCTCCTACCAGCTCCCTGTGTGGTCAGAGGATCTGACACACAGCAGTTTATTTTGGATGAACCCAGAGTCACTACTACAGTAGGTATATGGCAGAGAACATCCAACAGGACACGTGAAGGAGCTACAGAGATGGTACACACACCTGCAAGAAGTCCAAAGGAGGCCTCTGATCATGACAGCAGGGATCATGGGACTCTCATCCCCACACAGTGCCTTAAAAAGCAGAAAGAACCACCTTCACACTCCATGCAGCCCAAGGCTTGGCCACTGCAGTGATGATGCTTTGTCCACGAACTCCTTCTCCTGAAGCCTGCTCGCTGGAAGGTCCTGATGTGGATGGCAAGTACAGGCAGGATCACAGTCTTGAAGCCAGGAGAGGAATGTGGCAGCAGCTCTGTGGCTGCTGCGGGGCTGAGATGCTATCAGGGAACCATGGCTGCTTCTCACTGCTGCTCTGAGCAACCACACCTGAGCAGAGGAGAAGCACTCCAGACACAATGATACCCAGCCTACAACCATATGGTGCTATAAAGATGCCTGGGAGGTTCAGCATCAGGCCTCCAGGCCAGTCCCAGCCCCTGCCCTGTCACACTGCAGTGGAGCTCCTTCACAAGTGTGGTGCAGCTCTGTGTTGCTCAGCCAAATGACGTGATCTGGCCTTGGGCATTTTTGTTGGAGAGAGGAGTATCTGGGCAGAAAGGAGCTGGTTCTTGATATCTGTGATAAGCAGCAGAGGAGGATGAAGTCATGACCTATTTCAGAAACACTTAGCAGGGGATGCAACAAAACACCACCCAATATGTGCCCCTCAGCCCAGAACTGGCCATTAGGAACTCATGTGACACTTGCAAGTTGCAAAATTCACAGTTTCACTTTAGGGGAACTACAGAAGAACTAGATCAGCATATGGAAGTGAAGCACACAGGAGGTATAGGAGGAATTCAGTAGTTGATAGCAAAGAACAAACAGAAGAGCTGAGAACAAAATTGCACCACCAAAAAACAAAATCTCTTAACACAGCTCCACCTCACCACACAATGGACAGAAGCTGAAATACTGCCAGCCTCTCACAGTGTGTGCTGAGGAGGAAAGGCAGGGTGGTTCCAGCTATCCCCAGAGCTCTACAAGGCATTGCTCCGCAGTGCTGAGGTTCACATAGACTTTCTCTTCAAAGTGGAATGCTTTTTGGGATAGGAGGTCCTCTGCCTAAAGCCAGTAGGTCTGCTCTGCAGGTCCACTGGCCACCAGCACTGTGGGTCTGGATGCAGCTGCAGAACAGTGAGTGTTACCTGCAGCAAAGCTCAAACAAGTTCTGGGGACCTGTCTGGTGCCCCTGTCAAGTCTGAGAGCCCACCCCATCTCACATGGCACAACCCTGACTTGCTTGTTTGAGATACCATTCCAGTTGTATGTGGGAAAAGTCAGTGCTCTGGATCACTGTGCAGAGGCACAGAGCTTGAGCTGTCTGGAAACAAAAATCAAAACGCTCCACACAAGTTTCCCACTAAATTGGGCCAAAACCCAAACACAGATGGAATTCTGCAGGTGCTTTTCTGCTGATCTCTGAGAAGCATCAGACCATAGAGCTGACTGACTTAGGCAGCACTTTCTAGTTACAAGGGAAGGCTAGACCACCCCAGTTTCTCTGCATGGCACTGGGCTCCTCCTTCCAGCAGGATCTGTACTGCCCAGTTTCACAGAACAAACACAAAGGTTCAGGTTAGTCCTGAATTTCAGGATGTTTTGTTCCATCTGATCTTCTGAAAGAACTGACTTTCTCTTTATTCTCCTACTTCTGTGAGAGCTCTTTTGGTCTCAAGTTCGAGCCTCCAGAGCATTGGATGAAACATCAAAGCATCAAAGTCAATATCAACATCTGCTTCAGTCCTAGCACTCAGTGCATGTGCCAAGGCTGATTCCTGATCTCCAGTGCCAAACCCCCCATTGCAGAGCTATGGAACTGGGCCTGCTTGGTGATGTTGATATGATCCTGCACTTGATATAATGCTGACTTGTCAAGGCAGTGCTGGAGCTTGCTCCCCCTCCATGCATCTACATGGCCCACTGACATGGTAAGGACATGCTGTACCTTCATTATCCAGGAATGCTGAACAGTGCCGGCAGAAAATGGGACTGAAGGGAAAACCTGAGAGCAGGACAGAATAGCTACTTCCAGCTACGCATCTTCACGGAGACCTTTCCTTCTGCCCACTGCAGACCCAGGAGCGTGGGGCCAGGGAAAGCATCCCAACCAGAGGAGCGTGGCTGCCCTAGAAATCACTCTTCCTCTGCGGCCGATTACGGCACCACTTCGGCAAGAACCAGTGAAAGTGAAGTGTCCCTCCAGCTGCATCTAATCCAATTGCTCAAGCACACAATCACATTCACTGCGCTGCGGTAATTAATCACCCACCAGCACATTAATGCCAGTGAGCCCCAGCATCCAGAAAGCTCACAGAACTGCGTGCAATTCTTGACTCCAGCGAAGAAGGTATTTAGGAGTTAGGAGGAATCCCACTCACCTGATTGCTTATTTACCAATATCCTCCTTAAAAGAAGCATTAAACAAGTGGCCTTTCTCTAAGGAAGCAAACTCAGACTTGGCTAAGAAGAGCCAGTGCAACTTCCCAGAGCAGAGCTATTGTCTCTGCAAAGATCTCCTGTGCATGTTTCCACAGGAGGATCTCTGGGCAAGTCCTGTCAGCTACCACGCCTGCGTGTCAAGGCAGGGAGCAGCAGGAATGATGAAATCCAGAGTCCCCAGCCAGGCACACAAAGATGGCACTCTGCTGTATGTGCTTCCAGGTCCAAAACACAACAGCAGGTACCCCTGGTGCCAGCCTGGCAGCATGGTCCAGGCAGAGGTGGGCAGTGCTCTGTGCACGTCTGTGCTGGGCTGAAGGAGTCTGGAAAGAGGGGCAGGAGGGAGGAACAGCTCAGAGGCAGCATGTCTGAGCAGGGCAGCCCATCACCAAGTTATGAACTAACAGATGCAGTCTCATCAAGAGCATGTTAGCCTGAGACATCATATGGACAAAGAACACTCTGGAGCATGAAATTTAGGAAACAGTAAGAGTTTTTGTGCCAGCCCCACTTCGGGCGTATCCCAAAACAAGGGCAGCAGCCCTTTCAACAGCCTATGTTATAGGTTATGGGAACTTCTGCAAATGGCTCTGAGGGTTATTTCCAGACGACCATTCACAGAGGCTCCAAACACTGCTGTGTCCAGGATGAGTTATGGAAAGGAATGTATAGCAGAGCAGCTACACAGAGATGCACTGGTCACACAGAGACTAAGAGCAAGGAACTGCCACGAGGGAATGGGCCAAGTGGAGGAAGGAAGATACACCCTAAATGTAGCTCCCTGCTCTGTAGTGCTCGGAGTGACAGTATTCTGTCCCACGTGGCACTAACCAGGCATCTCTGGGGATGGTGGCCTTACACCAAGACTGGAAGGCAACCTCATGCACAAGTTTGTGGCTTAATGCTGCACTCACAGCTGCCTGCTCACAGCCATGTGTGCATCAACACCAAAGCAGCAAAGACTGGACTGCAGGACAGACCTACCCAAGTGGGGAGCCCCCGATGAGGGCTCCTGAGGCTCCAGGAGCCCTTCCACCCACTGCCCCCCACAGCCATCAACAGCTGGTCACCCCAGACACCAACAGCCCAGGAGGTACCAACCAAGCTGTACTCAATTCTTCACCCTAAAACTGCATTTCGACAGGCTCTACCACAGCTGTGCCCACCATGTACTGTCACTACACTAAAAGCCCAGCAGAAATGACACCCAAACGAAAGGACATACACACGAAAGAGCTGCTGTTTTCAGCCTTGTCCCTTCTTGAATTTCTGCACTGCTCCTCTCCAGCACATCTGGTATCAGTAACAGGAATCCCTGACGCTGAAAAACAATCTAGGGGAAAAAAAACACAAACCCAAACAAACTGGAAACAGACGTGCTAAAAATGTGTGTTGGGCAGGGAAACAAGTAGCACCCTCCTGCTGGTGGGGAATTCAGCTGTGAACTGTCACCAACTTGTTGCTTGCAAGTCCCACAGGCAGCTTTGTGACACTTGTGCAGGAAGTGGTCACAGCCACAGACACCTGACAGCAGCTTTTATTCTGCTAAAGCACTGATATATTTCACTTTCCTGTAGCTGACAGGAACCTTTCTGCTACATTACCTTTTGCTTGAAAACTACAGCTCTGAGATAGTGAGAAAAAAATGCAGAAAGTATAATTTCCCTTTCCCCTCCTGTATTGTATCTCTTTGACCAAAAGCTGGGCTACCGTACTGCCCCTCCCCGCTGGGGACTCCACTCTCAGAAACATTTCTTGCCCTGGGAAAGGTAAGCTCTCCCTGCAGGAGCCCCCCCTCCACCAAGTACTGTGCAGGGGAGGAAGCAGCCCTGGCAGCCCCCAAATCCCTCAGCCAGGGGCACTCCTGCAGAGGTACATGTGAAGGGCACTGCAGAGCAGCAGCAGAAGCACAAAGGACACCAGATCCCTTTTGCCAGCTGAACACAGAGCACGTTTATCTTCCCTGCAGAGTACACCTACCCTGCAAGGTGCAGTGGTAAGACTTCTCCTGGAGGCAGCACTTTCCCCAGCCTCCTGCAGCCCTGGGGAGGCAAGAGGAGTGAGTATGGTACCCACAACTGCCTCTTGACTGCACACATGCATGCTGACCTGACACATTTGCTGAAAGACCATCCAGACATCCTCCTGCTTGGCCATCCTGCTCCAGTGGCTCCTTGCAACCATTGTATGCTGCTTGTGCTCAAGCCATGCCTCGACTGTCTGGCTGTGCCTGACCCACAGCAGTGACCAGCAGCTGCAAATTTTGGCCAGGCATCACTTCTGACTCTTTGATGAAAGTTTCAGCAACCACAATCAATCCCTTCCTCCACTTTGTTATTCCCAGACAGCCAACTCAGATCGTATCTTCAAGTGCATTCAGTTGAAAGGAAACTCAGATATTATCTTCCCAAGTATTTAGAAGGCCTCAGAGATAATTTTTCCCCTGTAATTACAAACATCGCAGCCAGGTAGAACTGCCATTGTTTGCTGCCAGCAGTCAGGAAAAATGAGGATATAAACATCCACCAACAAGCCAAAGCAGAGGGACAGCTACAGCAGTGCCATTCCACACCTCTTGTATCCTGTGAGCAGGCCCCATCTCAAGGGAAGGCTGGCAGAGAAAAGTGATGGGAATCAAAGATATAAAATGGATCCCTCCTGAAGGAAGCTGGGAGTGAACAAAGTGGGATGCACTGGGGCACTACGGAGATGGGGAACAAGAGCCCATGCTCTCCTCTAATAGAAGGACCAGAAGCCAAATGAAACCAAACCAGGCTCAAATCCAAACAAAATGGGTTTTCTCAAGAACCCAATGGGGTTGAGAACATGAATGTTAAAACCTCACGTGGGTTTAAAAAAAAAGCAAATGGGTGGGACTGGACAATTTTATAGAAGGCAGAGTTACCAAGGCAGCATTTCTGGCTCAAGCACCACTCGATCCCAGGACAGCATTCAGGGAAATGATGACTTGCATTCCTCTCCAGGCATCTTCTCCCGGCTGTTATTGGAAAGGGCATATAGGCTAAATATACAGCTGCAGCAGGGCAGAGCAAGGGTCTGTCTGCCTCAGGGCACACACTGTAACATGGCTTTGGCTTCACTTGGGTTTCCAGTGAGCAGCCAGCCAAAGCAAGCCCCTAAAAACTCTGCTAATAACTCCCGGTTTTGTCTGGAAACAGAGTGAGGGTGTGTAAATATCATAATATTTAACTCTATGTTTAAGGGAATGTAAGCTAAATCTAATACTGAAATCCACAGGAAATTAAACTACAAAAGTTTATGGGAAGAAAAAAAAAGAGGGACTAAGATCTCCTTCCATACAAATGTTGTAAGAATGCATATTTTGAAGATAAACACCACAGATGTGTATATATATATATATGCACACACACATGCAAATGCTTTATAAGGTTCCAAGATTTAGTAAAAAACAGAACTGAAGGCACCACAATAAAATAGGGATTTTTGACTCCAACTTCCTCTCTTAAAAGGAAAGTTTCATGTCATGCTGAATTTGTTTGTTGTTCATTCTGCAGTGAAGACCATTGCATTACAGAAGAGCATTTGAGCAGAAACCATCCCACAGGAGAGCCGAGACAGAGGACACCAGGCTGGCAGCTGAGGCACACGGCAGAACAACAAGAAAGCACATGAACACAAGAAGCAAGATGTCACCTTTCAAACTTGAGGACTATGAGGCATCAGAGCCTGATCTTGTGTTCCTGAGTAGGCAGGTTGTTCCCCTGAAAGCAACAAAGGACATGTGCAGGAGCAGCTGGTGTGACAGTCACCACTGTGTGTCCTGTCCCCTGGCATCACTCACCATCCACCAGCTGTTCCAAGGCTAATTCACACTCCTAAACGACCTTTGATAGAAGTCACTGAGCTGGAAAGTGGGTTTCTATCAAAGAGTAGGTTTCTGCTGCTTCAGAAACAGGTTTAAGCCAAGCCACCATCAGCAACAGGTCACTGCAGCCTTTGCTCCATGCTCCAAAGGGACAGTCATCCAAAAGTCTCCAACAGAACCTGAAATCTCAGCCTGGAAAAACACTCCCTCCCTAAGCCATCTGTATCCATGCAGGAGATGTTCTCTACAGTTGTAGTCATGAGCACTAAAACCAATGAGCCTAAAAAGATTTACATCTCTTGCTTGATTTCTTAGTTGAATTAAAGGCTGAACAAAACCCCTGATGAGGCTTCACAGAATCCACATGGAAGAGAAACAACGAATATCCTAATTGGAGAGGAAGATTCCACTAGACATATTGTCTTATTAAGTACTAAAGAGTCCACACAAAAAGAGAAGGACCCTGAGGGATAAACTCCCTGGTCCAGCAAGGCAGGAAATCTGGAGTTTCTGCCACAGTTTGGCTTTCGGAGCACATCACACATTGAATAGGTCACACAGAGGAGTGAGACAAGTTTTGGTCCATCCTTTAGCCAAAACTCTCCCACCTGGCTGCCTTTTTTATTATAGATTTGTTTTGCTTGGAATAAAAAAGGCATAAAGCTCTTTCTGTCAGTTTGGCAAGCAGAAACTGCCAGAGGGGTGAAGGACACACTGAGGGGCAGAGCAGTTCTGCAAATCACCTTCTTAGCAAACTTGATCAAACTTCCAAATCCTGTTCTGAAGGAAACCCTTCCAAGGCTCCATCTTTTTAGCAGGACCCCTGCCCATGTGTTGACAAGCTTTCTTTCATCACTAGAACAGCATTTGGGCTTCCTTAGGATACACTGGAACCATGGCCACCAGGAAAGCACTGACTGTAATGGTACTGAAGCAGGAGCACCAGAGTGTGGGCAGCTTGGGCAAGGGATCCTCCAGTGCCAGGAATACACAGTTCAAAGGCTGTGGGTGCCAAACCCAGGTCTGGAAAGAAGAAAGTCTTGGTGGAAGTTTCATACTCCAGAGTCACCTCAAAGTGCTGTTTGGCTGGAGTGCTTTGTGGAGACACAGCCACATTCCAAGGGTTTATAATCACCTTCTGGGTATTCCACAAAATTCCTCAGATAATGAAATATTCCACGCAGGTTCTTGAAAGTGTTCAAGCACTGTAATTCCCTATAGGTTCATGTCACAGTGCCAGCCAGGGTTGAGGCACTAAGCACAGGAATAGAAGGTAAGGCTTTGGATCTCTCCCCCATCTGCCAGGGACCTGACTGCCAGGCACAGGACCTGCTGCTGCTACCAAGGGGAGGCAAAGCATAAACAGCTGACATTAAGTGGAGACAGGAACCAAGGGAAGCAGCACCAACAGAAAGCCATTTTCAGCACTCCAGTTGTGTATGCAGCAGTATTTATGTTCTTTGTGGCAGCGTAACTAAGGGCAGGCACATTCTGTTTAGAAACATCCCGCTGTTCCATCAGCTTTACCACCCCACCCTGCAACTCCAAGCCAAGGCATTAAGATTCAACTTTATGGAGTTGCTCAGCCCTGATTTATTACTCAGCTAGCAAGACTACCATAGCTCTTCATTAAATATATGTACCCCCCAGTGACTGATGCAGAAGAGCCAGGGCATCAGCCATGGACCTGCAACTTCTAATGTTTCTCAGGAAAACACTTCTTGGCAGAATGAGATAGAAATGTTCCAACTTTAACCATCAACCATAAAATGGGTATGCCGCGAAAAGAAGCAGCATTGCTCCCATGTCACAGAAGCAGAGAAAGTTTCTGGAGGAGGAATTAACTCCCTGAAGATCAGCAGTTTCCAGCTGGGCAACACATTCCCTTAAACCTGCAGAAACTCAGGAGTCATCAAAAAGGCATCAAGTGAATAGCCTCTTCCTGCAAGTGCACTCTTTCATAGGTTCTGTCTCCTCTTCCTGGAGACCAGAACCAAAGGGCTGCACTGTAGCAGTGACACCGTCTGCTCTTCACAGTCACCTCTGGCCAAAGCTGGCCTTCACACAGCAAATCCAAGAGCATCAGATCCCCAACAGCACAAGCTTACCAAGGCAGAAGGACAGTGCATGGCTTCACAGGTCCATCTGCCTCCCAGCTGGTCTGGTGCAGGAAGACTGATTTAAATTAAAAAGCAAGGATGAGCACCTCAAAAGACCAGACACCAACAGAGTCTGCATCTCATTCCTGCTGCATTAATTTCACTGCATTATATTTGAGCTAAATCATCTTGTTTACCTGTAGTCTGTAATTAAAAAATAACCCTCATCTGGTTTTGACCAAGGCCTCATTGGCTTCAGCCAGGAGCAGGGAAGCCTGGAGCTGCTCATCGCAGGTCCACGGATGCAGAGATAGCCTCAGCTTTCCTCCCCACCCTGCTCTGGAATTGAGAAATCAAGACACAAGTTCAATTATTTCAAGGCGAGACCAGACGTCTTCACTGTAATGAGTATCAGTGGGATTTAGGCCTTTTTAAAACACATTCTGCCCCATCCATATGGACGCAATCACAGTGCTCAAACTCATTCCTTACTCCAGGATTCGTGCATTGAGGAGCTGGCCAAAAAGGGCCAGAGAACCAACCCTGACAGGACAAAGCCAGCAGACTGATTAAATACTGTGCAGGGTAACCTGCTCTTCTGTGAGCAGCACAGCACCTCACACGTCAAAGAAGTTCCAAGGGTTGCTCCAAGCAATCCCCCTGCATTAATTCCAACACAAACATCCTGCCATTCCCTGAACCCAAATTTCCACAAACAAGAAAGTCCAAAGGACTTAAAAACAGGATCAAACTGTCCTGCTTTGTCACCAGACAAGTTATTTAAAACTGGGACCCAAGGACAAACGGGGTAAAGAGCAATCGCAAGAACAAGGGGAGGCAGAGAGACTGCAAGGACAAGACAAGGAAAACTGATGTCTTTCTTCTCTCAGCAGCCACAGAGGCTGTGCAGTGTAAGTCATTTGCAACAGTTGGCATGGTATCTGGTACCAGACCTCAAAAAATGGCCCTGAGGTTTAGCCACAGCAGAAAAATCCAGTAATTTTTCCCTTCTCGATCTTGTACAAGTCAGAGATATTGGAAACAAGACCAGCTTGTTTATGAGGAAACCCCCCCCAAATTACAGCTTATTTCAAACAGTGTGAGCACAAGCTGCATCCCTCTATTTTGACTTGCCAGATCAAAGACTATGCCCTGCCTTCCCAGCATGCTGGCACTGAGCCCCACAAATTCCTGGGTGACAATCTGGATGGCTGTGCAGGGACAGCAGCATAGACTCACTGCTGTACTCCAACAGGGAAGATGGCAATACCTGTGGCAACAGGAGTGGGCAGATTAAAATATGAATTTAAGTGATAAAGAGTCAAAAAATGGAATAAGATGGCACAGATTCTGTATCAACTTCTTTCCCAGTCCAAAGAAACACAGTGGAGCATGGGATGACTCCTTCTGCAAGAATCCCAAGAATGGGGGCAAAGTCATCAGAATTCCAATGTATGCCCCAGGAAAACAAGAGTCAGATGCCATTCTGAGGCAACAAGGAAAATTAAGCCTGCACTCATTTGGGTTTTGTAATAGTTCAAGCCTCTCCAAGTCAAGCATCATCTTCCGGCTCGCCACACATGATTTGGACACCCAAAAACCACGCCAGGTTAGGCACTCCAACTGTGTAATCCTTTGCAACAGCAGTGTCTCTGTGCCCATATTTCCATTCCTTGGAGCTCTGCTCCCATAGAACCATCCTCTCTGCCTTGGGGCACCCAGAGCAGAATCCAGCCCCAGGCACAGCCTGTGCTGACCTCGGGAAAGAAGTAACAACCAACTCTGCAGCACAGCAGCCACCCACAACAGTTCTAAGTGTTCCTAAGAGCCTGTAACAGCAGACAAATGCACCTGTCCTTAATCACTCTGAGCATTTTCTTCTGAATCCACCGTCCACAAGTCACTCTCACTTTGATTTCGGCTCAACACTCACCTGACCTTCATTACTAATGCGATGCCCAAATCTCATTAATTAGTTTAAGAGGGCATCCCGTTACTAGCGCCCACTGGACTGTCCTTGCTGCTCTCAGTCACATTCCTATGGCTGCTCTTATACCCTAATAAGTCTGCAATACTTCCCAGAAAAACCTGAGGGCTCACTGCTATCAAACAGTTTAGCGAGAGCATAAGGGCTGTATGGAGAGAGACGCTTGAGCACGGCAGGACAAAGGCAGTCTCGGAGTTGCAGAGAGGCCAAGCAGCTCTGAAGGTGTGTTCAGACTGTGTTAGCTTTACAGAGCTGCTGCAGATGTGGGGAAACAATTAAACTGCTTATCACAGTATGTCCCATTCAGGCTCCAGAGCGGGAGAGCGATTCCAATCCCCAGGTGGCAAGCACAGCAATTAGGTACCCAATGACGTGCACCAAAGCTTTGCTTATGTTAACTTCGATGGTGATATAGTATTTCCTCGGCTCACTGTCATTAAGATTGAAAGTTCGGACACCAGCTCAAGTCAGTCCTGCAGGATATAGCTGCACCTTAGATTGCATTTGGAGGATGCAGAAGGGTCCAGATGAGGGCAGGGGACTTAAAAGTCGTTCAGCTGAGCCAGTCTGGTCAACACCACCATTTCCTCACCTGGAGGGACTAGGCTTAAAGTTTAAAAATAAAAAGCAATTACACCACAGCCAGGATCTCCACAACAGCCCACCTCTGCACTTGAGCCTCTTCGGAGCTTCATAACAGGCAGTAGTGGAAAAATGTGGTTTTAGCAGCTCACTCCATCCCTTATAAAGCAGAGACACTATGCCAAAAATAACCTGGTTTACTAGTTACAGTCAGCAAGCACTTGCTTAGCAGCTCTCTGATCAGGAACCACAACACTGCCCACACCACAGCATCATCACAGCCAACTGTTCAGAGCAAACAAATCCAAGTTACAGAACTGATACACCTTCCTCAAAGAAATGGGGGCAAAAAGCTTCCAAAGAGAACAGTGGTGCCTGCCACTGCAGGGCAGCAGCAGCCAGACTGCCTCTCCGTTATTTCTCAAGACTTCACGCCATCCAGGAACTTTGCTCATTGCTGTAAGGCTGAGCCTAAGCTCCCCTCTCTCAACAGTGTATGATGCTGCTCTTGGTAACACAGGAGATACTGAAAACCTCACGGCTGCAAATAATGAGTTAAAAAGTCAGAATACCTCAGAATTAAGGTTGTCCATGAGCTGGTCACAGCAAGCACCACAGCTCAGTCCTTTTTTCCACATCGACTCCTGCTTGTCTCTGGCTTTGAGACAGGTGAGTCCAGCACGGATCCACGGCTGTTCGTGAGCAGCCCAGGACAGACTAAATCCCGCTCCCAGCACTGGGATGGTGGCGGTGATAGCATCTCCCTCCACCCCCAGCAATGATTCGGCCCCTCTGGCTCCAGAAAGGAGGCCCTGGTTGGACAGGACCCGTGAAAACTCGTCTACAAAGTGCTGGTGAACTGGGAGCCTTTCAGACGCCTGTAACCTGATAAGATCCATAAGATAGGGGGCATTTTACTGGGAGAGGAGATGGCACATCCTTTGCAATCAGAGCCCGGGGCTGCCAACCTTCCATCCAGCCTTTATGCCAGTCCAAGCACCTCTCAATGCAAGCAGATAGGAGCTGTTTGTTTTTTAAATACTGACAACCTAAAGCTTTTTTAAGCGCCTTTAACTCTTGGAAATGTCTGATCTACTTTTGCTGAAGAGCTGAAACTAAGCCTGAGGTATGGGAAACTAGGCATGGGAAATTCCAGCATGAGCAGTTCAGTTCAAGACTTAAACTCGACTCCAGCGTCAGTCTCTGCGGCAGGTGGTGCGACCGGTGTCACTTACAGCTCTGCGCTGCTCCACGCAGCCCTGCGGAGCCAAAACTGCCCCAGCAGCTAAAACAGGCCACCCCACACCCCGAGTCTGAGCCTGAATCCACCCCGGACGGGAATTAATTTGGGGAAGCGCTGCAGGAGGCAGCTCCGGCCAAAGCCCCGCAGCCGGGAGGCGGCTCGCCGGGATGCGCCCCGGGGCTCGCAGCATCGGGACCCGCGTGTTCCCCGCTGATGCACCTCCGCTTGGTAACTCCCCTCGGAGGCACCTCCACGGCAGCATTCCTCACCAGCTGAGCCACTGCGGAGTCGGAGAGGGCAGCGGGAGCAGCCGGGATGCCGGAGTTCACAGGCCAGGGCAAGAACGCACTCCGGCAGCAACGCAAATGGCACTGCGATTGCCATCGCTGCCTCAGCTGCTGCCTTCGCTCCCAACTCTGCACTGCTTTAAAACCTGAAGGCAGCACCTCCGAACACAAGCCCCGTTTACGCCAAGGTGGTGCCCTCTGAGCAGTTTGAAAAGAGTATTTTGCTGCTGCGAAAAGGAACGTTCCTGAAATCTTTATTCTGTGCTGTAGCAGTGTCTGCTTCCTTATGATCATTCAGCTCTTCCTTGGGAAAGCTATTTCTTTCACAAAATCAAGAAACAATCTGAAGAAAAACTGGTAAGGAGGCACGAGGTAGATGTGCCTTCATTTTTCTTAAAAATACTATCTACATCAGCAGCGTCCTTACCAAGGTAAAGCACTGAGAATCGAAGATGGGTGCCCCGGAGCGCTGCAGACAACAGCATTATCCACACCAGCTGAAGTAACCAGGCAAAACACCCTGCAAGCCAGCGAAGGAGAGGTCTAATCGCATCACTGACAAGCCTGTAGCTTATTCTGGGCTTTGCAAACACCAGTGCACAGAACTGGAGTGGATCCGAAGCACTGAGATAACACAAAAGCACAGAATTTAGAACGAAAGCTTAGAAGGAAAAGCATCTATAATGTTCATGATGGCAGGTTTGCTCTGCTTGTAACCCGGGAAAGCCGCTTAGAGATCAACAGATAAAGGCTTTTCACCATTCAGCCTGTTATTTCATGTAAATTGGGCTGTCCTGCTACAGAAAGACATTTCCATATGAAGAGCAAGGTGCCCAAAAAAAATCAGGAGCAGCCACAGCAAACCATGGCTGAGTCTCTCTGAATCCCCTGAAGACCAGAGGATTCTGCTCCCCCTTTCCACAGGGGCAGATCTGCAATCCAGAGCTGCACAATCATCTCACTCAGGTGATCTTCTCATAGTACCACCACCTGACAATAGGGTTTTGTCCTCAGAAATAACTCCAGACTCCTCTGAGATATGAAGTCATGTTTTGAAAAGCAACAGTGCAGCAAATTCAATTAACTAATCGAGTCTGCCTTCTGCTTGGGCACCATGGAAGCGAGATTTCCTAAAGCCCATCCCTGAGATGTGGCATGTTGTTGACGAGGTGTGCTGCTACAACCCTTCCAGGGTGATCTACAGAATCTGCCTCCATCCTCCCCTTCTTCTGGCCTCCTGGAACAGGGAGTCCTGCACAGAGCATGCCGGGCTCCAGAAAACTGGGAAAACTACCCTGCTCTTATCTTGAACCCTGGTAGAGGCTGGAGGGAGTTGGAAAGGACAGGAGTAAACCAAGCCGGAGGCAAACAGTAGCTCTTTAGAGGAATAAACCACTCGTCAGCCTGTCGTGATTGATAAGTACATCTGCCAGTCCCCACCTGCTGTTCACATTCCTGGCATTTCTTTCTGCAGCATTTTTTCCCCAACTGCTGTAGAGGAGATTTAAAGGAAGGGAAACAGGCCCCAGCTTAAACAAAATTAAGAGATATCAGGCCCTGAGCACAGCAGTTTTCTTGCATCACATCGAGGAATCCGCTGAAGGGGTTTACTGCAGGAGCCCATGCACACTCAGAAACTTGTAATGGGTGTTATGTTGCTCACCTTTGCTCATTCCTGCCATCATACCTCTGTTACATTACTAGGAGATAAAGCAGGGGGCTCCAGAAAAGTCTCTACAATCTTCATCCACTCAGCCAAAGTAATTTTCTGCAGTGGTCAACCACCCCCTAGAACATAAGGGAGATAAAGGGTAAAAACACAGCAGCTTCTCCAAAGAGGTGAGGCTCTGCTGCCTTCCCTGCAGCTGATGAGCACAGGCAGCTGGGAGAGCAGGCAGGACAGCTGTTCAGAGCAGCAGCAGATACTGCTGGGAGGGCATGAGCAGGAGTTTAGTTCTGTTTTTCAGCCCTGGACATGGGCTGGAAGTTCCTCCTTTTCATCATTATAGTGAGACGGTGATGGAAAACAAACTAGTATGATTACAGCAGAGGGTGGAACATGAACCTGCTTGTTTCCAGAAGAGGAAAAAGCAGCTTTGAGGAGCTCTCAAGAATTCACTAAGCTCCCAACCTCTCTGTCCAACTAGATCAAAATTAGCTGTTAGGATCAAATTTATTAGAGCACATACCCTTACTGAAATCCTAGCAGGGTGGTTGCTGCAGGAAGCCGAAGCAAAGCCGAGTTTCTGGAGCTCTGGTGCTCCAGCATGTCTCAAGTGATTTCCTTTTACCAAAAGATGAACTCACACAGAACTGCAAACAAATCTATAAGGTTTTACTTATTTGCAGTCTTTGGGGAAGGAGGGAGGAGGCAGCAGGAAACAAATGCAGTTTTCCCCATGCCTGGAAGAGAAATAAAATACGAACCGGGTCTTTATTTCAGCTCAGGGTGGTTATTTCCATGGCAAGCAGCACCACTCCTTAGGGCAGAGAGCACAGCAGAGCCTTTATAAAGCAGGGAGAACACAGTACAAAATCTGACTGGTCCCAGACACTCCTGTGGCTCAGCAAGGACACCCCAAACACCAGGAGCACCAGCCATTGTTTTGCAGAGCAGCTTCCTGGACAATTTTTAAGGGTGTTTCCCAAAGCTGCCACAGTCACTCTTAGGAGGGAGCCCAAAGTTAGTGGTGGTGAGGGGAAGGGGAGGGCAAGCCAGGGGTGAGCAGTGTTTGATTAGCCAGCTAATGCATGCAGCTGTCCTCTGGTTTTACAGCCCTTGGAGGAAATTTAAACAGGAACTTTCTATAAATTAACTGCCCATAAAATGAGCATGTTTTCTCAGCACACCAGAAGGTCAGCAAAGGTCTGCTCAGCCCCCCCTTTTCCCAGGACATGGCAAACAACCTCCACAGTTGCTGTTTCTGAAGCAGGAGAACGTGGATTCAGCCCATGCAGCAGTGAGTTGGTGAAAGCACGCTCACAAAGCAATCAGAGTCATTCTCCATTCACAGCAAACTAATAGTTTATCTTTCCCCTAAAATCCCCAATGCAAACCAGATGTCTAAGTAGTCTTTGTCCCAGAAAGCAAACTATACCAGGGCCTTGGAAAGACGGCTCCAGCTCCACTTGCCAAAGTCTTCCCAAGGCTGTTTGTTCTGCGAGAACAACACACACATCGATTTCAGCCCCTGCCAGGTCTCAAGGCTGCAAGTGATAAGGTGGTTATAGACACTCTCCCCCAACCCTTCTGGCTTCCTCTTCCTGGAGAGGATTCTTTAAGAGTTGCCCTTAGGGATATTCTGTTGATAAAAATGCACCTGACAGGTTCCCAGTTTTCAGGAAACCAGGAGGATGGCAAAAGCCAGCATGAAGCCAGTGCAGCAAACACGGGAAACAACAGAAATAAAGCAAATTGCTCAGAGTGCACAAGGAGGGCAAGCGTGTGTGGCCACCCTGAGACACGGGAGGAGAGCCCCTGGCAGCAAGGACCCTGGGAAGGGCTGTTTCACATGGGGACATGCTGGATCATCCCAGGAAAGGAAGAATGAGGCATTTGGCAGAAGGGTTGAATTCCTCTGGCAAGAAGGGGTAAATGCACAGCTGCACCTGTCCTGGGGTAAGGGACTCACGCCAGGTGGGGAAGGGGATCACAGCCCCCCCAGTATCCTGCTCTGGGACTGCCAGGCAAGACCAGCAGGTTTCCTGTGGTGGGGGGAGCTCAGCATGGAGCCCTCCTTGAACGCTGGCTCTCCCAGTATGCCCCAGCAGCAGCCCAGGGGTGCAGCATGCCAGGAAAAAGCTATCCAAAACACCTATGGAAACATTTGGAAGAGCTGAAAATAGAGTTTGGGGAAAAATCCCCCAACCACCAGCCATACAACTCTTCCAGGAATATTTTAAGTGTTAGTGTAGTTGCATTCCAGTCTCTGAGTATATTTTCTATGAATAAGTATTTTAAGTCACTTTGTATCAAAATTTAATGGTTACCATTTCAGACCTGCAGGCTTCCAGCCAAAATTACTGCTGATTTTTAAAACTGTGCCATGTTACCTAGGGTATGGCATAGGATTGCATTTGGGGTTTTTTTTAGTTGCTTTTCTACAAACATATTTATTCTGTGTTATGAGGTCTCTACTGATACATCAAGCCCTGTGGATTAGCACATCTTTATTAACAAACCAACAACAATGGGTTTATTGTAAAATCTATGTTTTTTACCTCTTGTACAGGCCAATAAGCAAAAGAAAATACACAGTAACTCTGCATGCAGAGTAACTCTCAAGAACTAGGTATTTTTGTCACTGACAAAGCCACAGTACGTACCACTGGCAGCGATTTCTGGGAGCTCTGTTTGAGCAGTGCACAGGGCTGCCAGGACACAAGTACTGCACGTAACAAGCCAACTACACTGCAGACATGCCAAAGCCTCCCAAAGGCCCTGCTCCTCTGAAGACACAGCAAAGCAGTGTGCAGAGGAAAAAGGGATGATTCTAGGTCCTAACTTGGGTATCCTGCCTGCAAACAGGAGTTGACCCACACACTTCAACTCAAACACGCTGCATTCACATGGATATCCAACCCTCTTGCACAAGGGAAAACCCAGACACAGCAGTTGTGCTTCTGGAAGGCCCAAAGCATTAGTAAACAGCAGGGTATGGCTAAGGGCTGATCCTGCATCCCCAGCTTCCATCCCATCAGGCTCCTTGAGCACCAGGTACCAACAAAACACAGGGACCAACAACAACCTTCAGAACACAGACTTCCACTGGTGCTTTACAGCACACAAATATTAATATTCATGAATAAATTCAGGCCTCCTTAATCCAAAGCACACACCACTGTGGCCAAGTATGTGTTTTGTTTGGAGAACAGACCAGACACTCTGAGCCTGGCTGCCTTACTTATTTATGAAAGCCAGACTTGAGTCAACCAAACAGATAACAATGAAGCTGAAAGCCCAGTCCTCACCACAAAACCCTCCTGCTCATCACCCCGAGCTACTGCAGTCATCTCCATCAGTGAAGACATGCCTGTAGGGTTGGGTACCTGGGGCAGGCAGGTACCTGCCTGCCAGTGTTCCTCACTGCTATCAGCTAAATCAGCTTAAAGGAGCTCCTTGACTGTTCAGCCAAATGACCCCTCTATCTCCTTTTCCATCCTTACAGCTTAGGCTGTAAATTCTTCAAGGACAGCTGTAGGCAGGAGGTCCTGGTGGAGCTGGGACCTCCACAGGGAGCCACAGAAGTGGTTCCAGCAGCTCCAGGGTAAGGATGCCAGGCAAATCTAAAAACTGTGGAAAATGTTAATTTCTTGCAGTGGTATGCAGACTGCACCTAAGAAACTGCTTAATTGGACACAGGCAGAGGAATTGAGGCTAAAGGAGGGTGATTTGTCTTAGGGATTTTTGTCTGGTAGTGTACACAACACACACCATGTAATTGCAGAGGAGCTTTGGGGTGTGGGGTCTTGTGAGGCTCCTGGACTGGGGTGACCATAGGAGTGACACAGTCAGGTAAGGCTGAGACTGCCCATGCACCACAAATGCCAGATGGGTACAGATACAGCAGAGTTGAAAGCAATGAGCAGAAAGTAATAAGGGGCTGTTACCTGGGAGTCTGGGCAGAAAAAACGAGGAGCAGGAGCAAAGAACAGATAAAAAAATAGAGAATAAGGTGTAATATAAAGAACACAGGACAGTTAACCCTCCTCTGGTAGGANCCCAGGACAACCTCCTGGACTCTCCCCCTGGTCTGTGTCCAAAAGACTTGTTGTGAGAGGGCAAACCAGGGTGGACTCACATCCTACCAAGAAGTAGCACAGGGAGAAACGGTGACAGATTTGCCATTCAGCAGCAGTGCCATTTGTCAGATTTAGCAGTAATAATTACAAGCTTTAGAATCCTAAGTGTGCAAAATGCTCTAACTGGAAATTAGTACCAGTGCTGTTTATTAGCAAATCAATTAAACAGTCAATAACTCGATGAGCTTCTCAGTAGAGTGTTGCTTCATAATCAGCTGCAGCTCGAGAGCCTGCACCCCAAAGGGGCTGAATCAGCCCAGGGCTCAGTAGAGTCTCTCAGCCCAGGGGCTGGGGCTGGATGCTGACCAGGCTCCTCGGTGGTGACATTAAGCCTGTGTGGGCAGAGGCAATCTGGGCTTGTGTTACACCTTTGCATGCTGACCCACCACTGAAAACTGTGCATGCCACCACCACGGTGTGAACACACCACTGGCCACACTTTTAATAACTCCTAATAGTAAACTGGGGTAAAGAGCTCAGAAGTTGGAAATGTCTGTGTAAAGCACACCTGCAATTAAAGGGACAGTCAGCCACACCACGTCAGCAAGAGTGGAGAGCTGGCCAGGAAGGGACTGGGCCCTCCATGCGTTCTCCCGCTCTTTGAGCAGGACTGACCTAAATCCTTCTCCTTTCAGACTGCAGTGGCAGGAGGAAAATGAGATGGTCTCATTAATTTCCTCTCCTGCTGCCTGGTGAGCTTGTCTGCAAAAAAAAAAAAAAAAATAAAATTATTCAGAGCTATGCTGGCGACCTGGCAACTCAAACCTTCTGTGGAGCAGGAGGCACAAATGACCTGCTGCAGCATTGCTTGCCCCATGGCCCAGCTCCACCCTCGCCTCCCAGAGCTCCTCAAGTTATTCAGCTGTGGACTTTTGCAAGATCCAGTTAGGACACCCAGCAAGGGAAGCATTCCTCTGCAGGGCAGTTGATGCAATAGAAGGGCACATAGTCCATGGACAGCTGGTGGCTCAGAAAAGAGTTCTCTGATATGCAGGAGACTCCAAGACTGCTGTTCTGCACAACACAGGCAATGCCACCAACTCCTCCCTGCACCTTCCTCCGAGTCTCACTGGAGCAAAGTACACCAGGACATGCTATTTTTCTGTGATTTTCAGAGTTCAAGTTGATTTTTTTAATCTGACAGTAAGAGTAGATGACTATAAAAAACTCCACACTGTCCTGAGCAGCTCCAGAGTCTAAAATAAACAGGCCAAGCCCTATTTGTGATGGAGTAAAAATAGCTTGTTTCTCATACCTTCCCAGGACCTCTGCTTCACACACAAAAGCTTCACAGGTTAACTACAAAAATATCAGTTGTCCAAGGAATGGCTTGATTTGAGCTCTGCACTGTTTGAGGAGTTCAGAAAGCCACCTTGGCCCTGCAGCAAAGGGATGAACCCTCAAAGCTCATCTCCTGCCCAGGGCTAAAGGCCAGGCACTGCCAATTCCCTTCAATAGAAACTACTGCCCTTCTGGAGAAAAAAAAAAACCAAAAAAATCCACAAACGTCACTGGAATTACATCTTGTGCTTTTTCTTGGCTGGATACTTTTTAAATTACACTTATTCCAAAGAGTACTAACTATAAAATCTAGTGCAAAGCTGTGCTGCAGCTGGGATGGGCTCCCCGGGAAGCAGAGCAAGCACAGTCTGCATCACAAGGAGAAGAGAGACTGTGGCTGGTCTGGCTCACCGTAAGAAACACCACTTCATAACAAGTTCTGCTAAATTAACTTTTTTTTTTCCAGGGCCTAAATGTATCTCACCTGGCACCTGTGATGCTCAGGCCTGAAAAGAACAGAAAAACGAGAGCAGCACAGCAGGAAAGTCCTCACAACACCGAGTTTAATCATTACATCATTTCTAATGACAGCTCCTCCGGACCCACAAGAAAGCACTACGCTATTTATGACTTGGGCTTAAAAAAGGGCCAGAGGAGAATCTGCAATGCATCTGAAGCCTGCTGGTATTTATACAGGCACTAAAAGGCACCCAAGGCAAAGGCCAGACATGCCTGTCCCCAGCCCCTCGGGCCAGGCTTGCAGGAGCCACCGGCCCCAGGAGCCTTCCCAGAAATGGCTGGCAGCTGGCACATCTCCCTACAAGGCAGTCGTGCCAGTGGCACATGCAGCCGTCCATCTGCTGCTGCCCGGGAGCACAACCCGGGTTCCACCCAACCCAGGCAACACATGGCAAGGCCCTGGCTGTGGGACCCTCAGAGACCACCGTCACCTGCCATACCCACCCACAACCACCGCGCTCCCACACTGGCTCCGCAGTCACCAGTGGAATTCATCTCCATAAACCTGGGCTCAGACTGAGGAGGTATAAATTAAGCAGCGATTTGGGGCTTTGGGGGAGACGCAGCGACATCTTGCAAGAGCTCTTAACACAGCCACGCTCATTTTAAGTGACAGAAACAAGAGAAACAAAACTGCTCACTAAATACCGGTTTGGTTTAGTTCAGTAAGTCATGTTAAAAAGCTCAGCATTTGTACTTTAGATTACATCCTTTACCATGCCCACATCATGTTAAAGGTCAATGAGATCTGTTACACAGGTGCCTAAAGTTTGCACCTCTTGATTAAAGTCAATCTTACACTTTGTCTTGCATCAAAGGTTTCAAAAGATGGAAAAGCCATAGTCTCACCCCAGCTACTCCTTCCCATTATTAAGCATCCTATCAAATAAATGAGGGAAAAAAAAAAAAAAGTACCTTTCCTAGGTTTTACACTGTCTGGCTGCCTCCCCCTCTTGTTATACACAGACTTTCATCATTTATGGTCAAAACCATTTCAGAGAACAAGGAGAATGATCTGCAGCTTTCCAGTCCTCTTGTCCCACCTGCCTACACACTGTCACTGAAGGGTCACCTCATCAGATGTTTCAAGGTAAAAAAAAAAATCACAGCTTGTCTTATTTACATTACTATTTTGTGTTAGCTGGAACATAAATGCTGCTGCTTTCAGAGGAGGCTTCTCCTGCTCTCCTCACCTGCCACTGCTTCCCATTCTTTCAGTTTATTCTGAAAGGGCAAGTCTCCTGGACAAATATTTTCTTTTGCTTCCCTGGTAGGTACTGGTATGGCAGCCCAGCCACCAAAGAAGTGACACACCAATAATCTCACCCAAATATGCAACCCAGGATGTCAGCTCATACTTGCACCCTCCAGTGAAGTGCATCAAGCTTCCTTACTACACCAGTGCACTTATCCTCCTATTCAGTGGCCCACAGACATCTCAAGGGATCGTGGAATAAAGCATGCACTCTCCCACATTGACAAAGACTTGAAAACTCAACACTCTGTAGAGAAAGGAATAGCTGAACCTTCTTTCTGACTTTTCCTCACTGGCCAGATGCTCCCTGTCCTGCTTGAAGATCCACAGCTGCATCAGACAGCTTCATGGTGATTTTAAGCTGGTGTTATTTCCCAAGGAAGCATTTCCACCTCTCCCATTCCACTCCTCTCTTCCCTTTGTGCTGGTACAAGTTTACAGCTGCACAGAGAAGGGATGTGGGAACTGACACACATTAAAGGAATGCAGCAAGAGAAACAAGAGGCCAGTTTGCATCTGGCTCAGCTTCCTGGCTGGATGTGGGACCTGCAGGACCACTTCTCTTTTCCCTTGCACCAGCAGAAGGGAAAGGCAGGACCTCTTCTTCCAGCAGCACCAGCTCAAACCAACCAAAAAACTGAGCACACCAAGCTTGGATCTCACAACAAACCATGCCATGCAAGAGCACTGAAGGACACCAAGGAAAACCCAAACAATTCTGAAGATAAGGAGAAATTAAACTGGTTTCAGCTGGACTTCTCCCATTCATTTCCCACTATTGTCCTAGCCAGCATCTAAGCAGCACATACTGAGAGTGAGGGCCACCTTCCTCAGCCAGCTGCATCCTGGTAGCAGGCAGCACAATTCCCTTACAGCAGAAGTCTCTTGACTGGAGCTATTCCACATTAATAGTCCGCTCGAGCACTTCTGGGCAAACTGCAGCAAACAGGCAAGTGACCTGACGCAGGTTTCTTTTCAGCCACTAAGCCACTTAAAGAGACATCTAAAAATACATGAAATGCTTTTCTCATGTGACCGTTCTAAGCAAGGGACTGCTCGAAACCCTGCCAACCACAAATGGAACGAGACGCCACTGCAAGACCTCTTTCCTGCAACAACAGCCTCCACGTCAACAACTTGTTTTGAGTCCAGGAGACCAGCCTAAGATAAAAACCTGGAGCACTATGCTTGGCAGCATCAGCTCCTGAAGTAGCACCATCCTCCCCCAAAGGGCTGTGCTTCTGTTCAGGATCACCACTTGGACAGGGAGCTGCAATGTTTTGCCATGTTTCTGCTCCAGAAGGATCTTTAACTAGTTACACCCAGAAGAGTACAAATGTACACTCCTCCCCACCAAGCCTGAAGAAAAAAATAACTTCCCAACTCTGCTGACACAGGTAATTCCTCTCCACTGAGGAGAGGAGGTAAATAGGACAACTGTTTGCCTTTGAAAGTGCTTTGCAAATCAGCTCAGCTGGCTGCTGCCACAAAGCCCAAGCAGGAAGACACTGGCCACTTCAGTTACTCCAGCTGATCCTCAAAAGCCATCTTACAGCAGATGTACATGAAGTTTCCCATCAAGACTCTCTCTCCACTTCTAGAGGGGAGCAGAGCTTTTCTGCTCGTTTGAGATGTGGACCCACATGCTTACAAGTTTGTACATGCCTGTGCCTGCCTTGAACCAGAGCAGACACTGACACTAGAAAATAAAAGGTGTCTGTTCCTGGATCAGTTCAGGCTGCAGAGCTGAGCCATGTGCTTCTACTGGAGCTGAAAGGGGCTCTTCCTCACTCCCAACCAGACACCTCACTGTATGCCCAGGCAGCTCCAAGCTTCAGCTGACCTTTTACAGCTGGCACAGCCTACGACTGCTGGTCCCAAACAGGGCTTGGAGTCAGCTGCACAGAATTCACTAAGAATCACCATCTTAGTCACTGCTTAAAGAAGAATCTCACCCTGAACGCTTGCCTAGGGAGTCAGCTCGGCCAGCCTCAATTCCCATATATGACCAGAAATGAGGACTTCAGCATGCAAAGCTTTTTCCTGGGCTCCCAGCTGGAGTGACCACACCACACACTGCACCAGTCCAAAAGACACTCACTGGGCAGAGCTCTGCACCCAACCTTGCTCTCTACATTCTCCCTCATGCTGGTGGTGAACTACTTTTCCAGCAGGATTTGAGCTGACCAACTCATCACAAAACACAGGTACGTGTGGCCAAAGTGTGCCTTCAGAACTGCCCCTATCTGCAGTACCTCAATTTCATCTTAACTCCAGGAAAAATCAAACCTTAAATCTCACTGCCTCTTCTGTTCCTGCCTTTCTTCATGGCACAGGGGAGAAGCTGTCTCAAATGATCTCCTGAAGCATATCAAGCCACAGGTTTTGAACCAGCGTGTGAACAGACTGTAAGAAATCGCCAAAAAGTGCAAAAAGGCTTACCTGGAGTTGGCAGGATTAACTTCCCTATACAAAGTTATGCACCTCCAGGGGAAGCTTTAGGAGCTCTTAGGGAAGAGAAAAATGCTGGAGGCTGCTGAGCTGGGTCACGTCAGAGCAAAGCACCAGGATGCAGGTCTGCAGGAAACAGTTTCTTCCTGTGACGGCAGGACAGCACCACGGCCCCTCTCCCTTGGGATAGCCACGGGCCAGGCACAGCCAACTGCCAGACCAGGCTGAGCTCACACAGCCACGTCCAGTCACCACGGCGCCAGCCAGAGATGCACAGCCCTATCTGTCCTGGCAGGTCCCAGCTCCGGCCCACCACTGCTGGGGCAGGGGAAGCAGGAGGTTGAGGACAGCAGCACTTGCACCACTCCCACTTGACCCAATGACCAGAACACTGGAGGAGCTTTGGTGGAGCAGCACTGATGGAAGATGAGGGCCAGGATTCCAGTTTCCAGGAATAATGGGCATGCAGTGTGATGGCACCAGCACTGGGACACTGGTTTGAGGGGAGGGTGGTGACTGAGACATCACAGGCTGGAATATTGCTTCTAGACAGCAGGAGCTCGTCCATTTCTGATCAAGGCTTTAAGCAAACCTTCCCACGCCCAAATTAGCCATGGTAATCATGGAGTACTTCCCTCTGCCACATTCAGCACACAGAATCGCACACAACTTTCAGCCCAGCTTATCACCATTACAGCAGAGGGGAGCACCACTGCCTTCTCAAGGCTTTAGTTCCACAATATACAATTTTACGTCATTGCCAGGAGCAAGTGAAGCCCTTTTCCATATTAGATTTGACTACAAAGTTTTCATGAGGCTATAAAGCCCCATTATACTTTTCGCACAGTTTAATGCCATTACTGTTCTCTGAACATTTCTGAAGGAGATTTTTATTTATCCTTAACAATTGTTATTCTCAGAGGATCAAGCTTCTTACCTCCCTAAAGGTTGACCCCTGACATTCAAACAAAATTTTATTCTAAGATGTGATGAAGTCTTTCCTGAAGGAGCAATCAGCATAAGGCTGCTGGCATATGGATAAACATAAAGCACTGGCTTCACAAACACCACTAGAAACACAAAATTCCCTGTGCAGAGAACACAAAGCTTCACATTTTGGCCAAAGAGCTCACTCTGGAAAACTGAACTGTTACCATGTAAAACATATAAGGTGCCATGGCACAGACTTCAGTGTTAGATTATATGACAAAGTTATTCCTATCATTCTGTGTTACTGCCACTGACAAAAACATTAGTGCCCAGCCCGAAAAACACCTGATCTGACCTGAACATTTATTAAAAATAAGGCTGACTGCTCTATTCCACACAGGATGGACAGATCTGTTGTGATCACACTCCAGAACTTGCAGGAACCTCTTACACCCCCCATACAACAGCTATTCTGTGCACAAACACCACACAGCAGAAGCTTTCAATTAACTCAAAGTGAGAATTAATGAAACAAATCAATAACAAGTTGTTTATGCTCATTAAGTTCAGTTGATGCCAATACTACTGAAATTATACTTTCCAACATGTCTTAAAGCACTTACTATTGTATAGCATTCAAGAGAAAGGAAAGATGCCATGGTGTTTTGAGAGAATATAGGCAAAGGGGGCTTTGAATTTCAGGAAAAATACTAGAGGAAGATTCTTTGAACTGGCACAGTCCCATCCTTGTCTCCAGTCAGTCTTTACCTGCATTTTTAGAGGCAGAATTCTGATTTTTAAAGAAAAAGAGACACAGCTACACTGATTCTGTGTAGCTTTCCAAGAGGATCCTGCAAAGTTGAATTCAGAGAAGGTTTTAGAATAACCACCTTTCATCCCCTAATGCAGGCCCCAGGCACTATCATAAAAATTCCACTAGAAATATTTCCTTTGGGGTGGGGAAACACCATGCATGGTCTGTCATGCAGGAATCAGCTTCTACAGCACAGAGAGCTCACACTCCACAGAGGTCAAGACCTAACCAGAAAGCCTAGAGGACATGAATAGGGAATCACTGCAGCCTCAAATATGCCTCTCACTACCAACCTGGATGCCCAAACCTGTATAAACTCTTCCTGTAGGAATCGCAAGAGCAAATCTCACACTTCCATACATTATTTCAGTAATACTTAGAGCAGACCTGATGAAACTTTTCCAAGAAACTCCCAGCTAGAGACCAGCACTGAAGGGCTGCTTTAGAGAAAAAGTTTATGGGAGAAGAACAGAAGCCCTACTGGAAAAATCCAGCAAGTATTTCCATCCTGATTAAAGGAGAATCTGAGCAGCATCCTGGAGTGCTGAATAACTGAGCACTAGAGACAGGAATCTCTGTCCCTTCTCCCTTGAAGCTGAAAAGTGCCAAAGAAGCCACACATGCAAGGAAATCCTTTCAGGGGAAGCTCTGGGAAGAGATATATTTCCCAATGAGCATGAAAGAGTCCGTTTGGGGGGATGAACTTGCACAGGAGAGAAGAATCAAGCAGTGCCATCCCAACTTAAAGAGCCCCTACAACATGACCTGATGATGTGACAGTGGCACAAGGCTTTCACATCACCTGTTGTAATTCAACACTCCAGTGGAAAACTACTGGTTCAAACTATCACCCAATTTCTTCTTAATCAAGCTCATCCAAAAAATCAATTACCAGTCCTTGAGGACTGATATAAAATCATCAGTATCTGCTACTATAAAACCATCATCAAAATTACTGAATGCTAATCCCCACCCTTAAGGAACACACTTCACAGAAGATTAAGCTTTCTGAAGTTGAAATGCACAATCTAGTTCAAAAAAAAAAGGGAAGACCCCAAGTGAATTCAGCACCAACACGTGCCCAGCACTTGTGTCACCTGTAACTGCAGGAGAGTAAACTGAAACCTCTCTGTAAGCACTTTTTCAGCCCCGAGGAGGGACGGCAGGAATGCAGCTTGTCAGGTCCCATAACAAGGAGTACCTGCACTTTCAAGAACTGCAGGAAGGGGCTTCTGAGCCAATTTGCTGGAAAGCTCCAAGGAGCCAGTATCCAAAATATTTTGGAAGCTGCCCATGCAACCCTCTGTGAACTGAGCCCTTCTCAGGAAGCACACTAGGAAAGACACCATACTCTTACTCGGGGTTGCAGTGATGGCAAAAGCACTGAGGTGAGACCACAACATGAGAAAAGGGCAAGGGAGAACTCATTAGTGGAAACCTTCACTCAAATACACCTTTACAGGTCAGATGAGGCTGGGAGCCTGGTCTTCTAAAGAAAAAACCCAAACAAAGCTGAACACTGTGGGGCTGCAACAAGTTTTACTGCTATTTCCAAGTCTCACTCTGCATTTCAAGGTCTGATGGTACTTTGAATCCCCCCCAAGAATTACCCTCTAGGCCTAGAGGATACCTGCACAACAATGAAACTGAGGGGACAACTCAATCCTGAAGACGAGAGTATCTGTTATGGTCAAGAGCACCATTCCAAGGGAGAGCTCTGCCTCCAAGGATGGTTCTGCTCCTCTCCTGACCACTTTGCTAAGTTAGTGAATCAAGAGTCAAGCTGAAAAAAGGACCAATTTTATGCCAAGTTAGCTGGATCAGTTAGCCAGTCTGTTAGCTCAGCACCACAGCTGGGGTGTGGGAGGGGGCAAGAGGGCACAGCTCAAAGCAGGGAAAGAGAAGGGCCCTTTTAAGAGCATCAGACCATGAGGGTGACTGAGGTGACCACTTGTCCTGAACTAACCCACCATGGGGACCATGCCCAGCTCCTCCTCCAGGCAGAGCCTTGCTTCCTCTGCCCCTGCACTGCTGGGCTGTTGAAGCTCCTCCTGGCTGTGGCATTTGCAAGCTCCTTCCATAGACAATCCAGGTTCCTAAAGCAGCACTGCTGGGCTGAGGTGACCTTGAGCAGGATGTGACATTCAGGAAGAAAGGGTGCCCCCATTACCTCCCCACACCCCAGACAAAGCCATGCCACTCACCTTGCCCTGTCTCCTCCTACTCAGTCATCCAGAACAGCTCCCAAACCAGGCAAAAGAGCCAGGAAGGTTTGTGCTGGTCCCCAAGTGACCAGCTCAGGCCCTGCACAGGGAATGGAGTGGCCCTGCCTGGCCAGGGGTTCGGAGCATCTCCTTCAGACACTGTTGCACCATATCAGCTCAAATGCTCGTAAAAAAGGCACTGACAAAAAAAAAGTGGTAACATCAAACATACACAACCATTTTTCCTCTGGCAAGCAACAATTTTATCCCAGAAAAGCTGAACCAGAGACAGTTTAAGCCAACAGATAAGTGCAGGGAGATAGAAAAATGCACCAGACAGGTTAATATATTAACTTGCTATCCAGCAGCCCCCTAGTAGTTTGCTCAAACTTACTCAATCTCACAGAACAAGTCCTAAAAGCACAGGTTCCTCAGGTTCATATTTTATTTTTCACAGCTTAAACATGATCACAGTCCTCTGCGAATCGGGTTTAAGGTACAGAGCTCTCCAGACTGGACAAACATCCTAAGAACAAACATTTTCAGCATACCAAGAGCTCAGATACTCTAGGCCAATCCAACTGTGTTTATTTGTATTTCGCTCAAATCACCACCAAAGTACTCGGAGCTCAAGGAGCAACAGCCTCCCACTGATTCAGCAAGAGACCAGAAGTAATTGGTAGACAGTCTGCAAGCACCACAAAGAATGCCAGAGGCATTTATTTACATGACCCCTGTTTGCCCAAGAAGAATTCAGCGTTTGCATTTTCCTCACTTGAATTAATCATCACTAGACTTAAAACCTCAGTACTATTCTTCAGCTAACAGGAGTAAAGGCACAAACCACCCAAAACCATCCCCACAGCAAAACTTTCCAGTGACCTAGCACTGCCAGAACAAGACAGACTGTTTTACTGCATCCGCTGGAGTTCCTCCCCAGGCTGGTACAGCACATCTCTCCAGGACAATTTCTCTCATTATCTCTCCAAGGGACATGCAAAAGGCAAGGCGACACCATCCCTACTGCTGAGCAACACCACTCCTGCCAGGGCAGAACCATCACTCCTTCTCTGCCAGGCTGACAACACACTGTACCTCACACCTGTGCTGCAGACACTAAAGCATGAAAACTCCCCTCAGGACTGAACTGCTGCAACCACACGTTCCTCTTTTCCTTCAGACTCCAGTGGGACCACTGGTTTTTAGTGCAAAGCCCCAAACCACCTCTCAGGTTTGTCTGCTGTCACAGTCATGCCATCCAGGACGCAGCAGGGCTCCCTCCAATGTTATCGCCTCGCTGCCAGAGCCCAACTCTGCCCAAGAGAGACAGGCCAGAATTCCTCCACAGCAGCTGCTCGTGCAAGACAAGAGTGTTGGCCCAACCCTGACCATGTGCTTAGTGGCTAAAGCTGTGAAAGGTCTCACTCTACCTGTCACACGTCCTCCTTCACTTCCAACAGCAGCCGAGCCCAGCACGATGGGCAGTGAGAGACTAGGAGAGCAGAGTGGATAAGTTACCAACGAGTACCAGCGTTTCTAAAAGCAGAAAAGTGCTTGGGGTTAAAAAAATCCCATACAAAACCTCCCAGCACACAGCGAGCACAGAACACCCTTTACAACCATCAGCCCCACGGCTCTTGCTGATTCTTCAGGCCTAGCACCAAGAAATAAGCACAATTTTTTGCTTAATACTTACATAATGCATAAAGAAAGAGGTATGTCTAAGCTAGTATGTGCTGTCAGCAACATCTCCTGGTTATTGCAGTGTTTGTGCCAGCTCCCCAAGAAGAGAGTGCAAACTCCTGCAGCAAGGAGTCAGTGCAACCTGGAATCAGCCAGGCTTTGCTGATTTCTCCTCTGAGTAAACAGTGGTGTTCCCAGCACTTCAGCTTGCTCTCAAGCTCCTTCTGTTGGCATACTACCCTATATTTAGGATAGAAGAGCGCAAAGACAAGCATCAGGAAGAATGAATAAGTGGTTTAGGATGCTCAGTATAGCAGCAGCGACTGTGTGAAGAAACCTAAATAATAGAAACCCCTAAAGTGAGGAAAGGAATCTGTAAAGCTAAAAGTGGGAAGAGAGATCACTCCCTATAGAATGTTAAATAACAAGTTTTGTTAAGACCAGTATTCCCAAGGCAAGAGATGCTAGTGGTCCATCGTGTAACAGAAATGGAAAGAAGCCCTGACAGGAGCGGCCAAGACAAGATAAGCAAACTCTTGGTCTTTTCACACAAAAAGATTTTAATCTTACTTTGGACAGGTGAACAATATCATAACTGTCTTCCCAAGTCTAGGAGCCCAAAGAGACACAGCACCTCAGTAAGAAAATGAGCACTGCTGCCAGGTCCCACGTCCCACTCCCTCCCTGCACCTTCCCATTCCCCTCCCTGAGCAGCAGGTCCTGGCTACACTCCAAAAACCCACACGGGAAGTTTGCAAACTCCACACCAGTGGCAAAGCCCATTAAATCCAGGCCTGCTGACTCGATGGGCGCCGGAGCCACATCGAAGCCTGTTGCTTCCAGGGAGCCAGGCAGGCCCCCAAGGAATAATTCAGCATTCACACCCTTCTGCGCGGCAGAACCACGAACCGGCCCTCAGTCACCTGCCCCGCGTACTGCAGATAAAGTTCTGCCGGCACAGCCCCTGCTGTTAGTCACGCTCCCCGCTCCCGAGCCAAGGTCAGTCCCGGGAATCGGCGTGGCCCACGGAGCCCCACGGGGGCCGGGCCGAGGGGCCGCCCTGCCCGGGCCGGCCACCTGCCCCCGGGGGGACTCCCAACTCCGCCGGGGACCCACCTGCGCTCCCACGGCGCCGGTCCCGGGGATAGCCCGGGACGCACACACGGGTTTTGTCACACCCAGGGCCGGCCGCCAGCACCCGCGCCGCTCCCAGCGGAGCCCCGCGGCTCACCCGGCACAGCCCGGCG
>VXAU01001451.1:1716558-1731121 GCA_013399695.1 Formicarius rufipectus | reverse complement strand
CTCCCCCATATCACCAAGCCCCGCCCCCTGCCCATGCCTGCCTGCCGCGGGATGATCCGGCCCCACCCCTCTGCCAGACCACGCCCCCTCGGCCCAGGCCCCGCCCCCTCGGCCCAGGCCCCGCCCCCCACGTGCCCGCCGCGGTGACCCCCCGGCCCCGCCGGCCCCGCTTGTCCCGCTGGCCCCTCGCCTGCCCGCAAATATTTGCTCAGGGCCTTCCCGGAGCTCCAGCCCTCTGGGGACGCGGGGCCGCCGCCATGCAGCCCGTGCTGGGGGTCCTGCTCGCCCTGGCCGCGGCCCTGGGCTCAGGTAGGGCTGCACGCTGGTCCGCCGTGGGGCTTCCGTGGGGCTGGAGGGCGCAGGGCAGTGCGGGGCCCCGGCAGGGCCAGGGGCCAGGCAGGGTATCAGCAGGCCGTGCCCTGTGCCGCAGCAGAGGGGGAGCATGGGAACCAGAGGACTGCAGCGAGTGCTGTGCACCTGCAGGGCAGGGACCCTTCTGCTCCACGGCACATGGACCCCATGGTCCATAGGACAGAAATCACTTGCTTTGGGGCAGCGATCCCACACTGTGCCCTTTTGGGCACACTGAGCTCCTGCCATACTCCCCAGGCCACCGCTCACCCCTCAATGACTTCCAGCGCCTGCGAGCCACCGAGCTGCTGGCCGTGTCCACGGACCCCCTGCCGCTGGAGCAGGGCTCTGCAGAGCAGTGTGCCCAGCGCTGTGCTGCCAGCCTGGCCTGCCGGTGAGCAGGACACCTCGCCGTGGGGTGGGTGGGAGTCCAGGGGGTGCAACACTAGGGTCACTGTGCACTTGGATGCTGTGTGCTCCTATGTGCCCCAGGTGTCATGGGCCCTGGCACAGTGCCGTGCCAGACCCCTGCTGTGCCTCCCAGGGCTTTCCACCATGACCAGCAGAGCCACTTGTGCCAGCTGCTGCCCTGGACCCAGAACTCACCCCACATCCAGCTGCAGAAAAACATCCGCTATGACCTGTACCAGAAGAAAGGTGGGCACAGGCCACCCAGCGCAAGGCTCCCCGCTGCCCATGTGCTCTGGCTCAGCCCCAGGGCTCTGACAAGGTGCCTGGCTCTGCCCAGACTACCTGCGGGACTGTGTTGTGGGTGATGGCTCCAGCTACCGTGGCACACGGGCCACAACAGAGAAGGGGCTGCGCTGCCAGCACTGGCAGTCTATGACACCGCATGACCACAGGTGCCCCCGTGTCTCTGGCTGTCCCGTGGCACCCATCAGTGGCCCTGGACAGCACGGGACAATGGGGAATGGGATGGGGACAGTGTGGGGACAGCACAGAAGCAGTGGGGTCTGCATGGGGGTAATGGCACTGACCAGGGGTGGCACATCATTGTGGCTGTGCCCACCCTGGGGTAAGAGGTTCCTGGTAGCCCTCCTACCCACCCTGGCACCAGCAGGTTCCTGCCATCTCCCCGGAATGGGCTGGAGGAGAATTACTGTCGCAATCCTGACCGGGACAAGCGGGGCCCGTGGTGTTACACCATCGATCCCAACGTTCGGCATCAGAGCTGTGGCATCAAGAAGTGTGAGGACGGTGAGTGCCACATCCCAGGGTCACCCTGTGCTCTATGTCCCCCCACTCTGAGCCCCCACTGGCTGTTGGCAGCTGTCTGCATGACCTGCAACGGGGAGGACTACCGTGGCACCGTGGACCACACCGAGTCAGGGACAGAGTGCCAGCGCTGGGACCTGCAGCACCCGCACAAGCATCCCTACCACCCCAACAAGTACCAGCCCCCAGCCCTGGGCAGCATGCAGTGCCCTGGCTGTGCCAGGTGACGGGGTAGTGGTGCCACCTCAGCTGCTGCTTCTTGTCTCTGGCTCAGGTACCCTGACAAGGGGCTGGATGACAACTACTGCCGCAATCCTGACAGCTCTGAGCGGCCCTGGTGCTACACCACCGACCCCGGGCGGGAGCGCGAGTACTGCCGCATCCGCGTCTGCAGTAAGTCCGTGCTGGCGTCATGCACAGCTGGGACTGGGGGTCCCGGCTACCACCCTGACCCTGCTGCTCTGCCCTTCTCTGGCCACACAAGCAGAAAAACGCCCACAGCCCATCAACGTCACCACCGGCTGCTTCAGGGGCAAGGGTGAAGGCTACCGGGGCCGGGTGAATGTCACCGTGTCAGGGATCCCCTGCCAGCGGTGGGACTCCCAGGTGCCCCACAAGCACAGCTTCGTGCCTGAGAAGTACCTGTGCAAGTAAGGGCTGGGGAATCACCCAGGAAGAGTGGCAGTGGGCAGCACCCATGAGAGTGGGATTGAGGGAAGACACCCACATGGCCCCTCCACCTGCAGGGACCTGAAGGAGAACTATTGCCGCAACCCCGATGGCTCGGAGGCACCGTGGTGCTTCACTGCCCGCCCTACTGTCCGCATTGCCTTCTGCTTCCACATCCGCCGCTGCCCCGACGAGCAGGATGCCCAAGGTGAGCCACTGCAGGCACCTGCCCCCAGGCACCCACCCCAAGATGCCTGCCAGGGGTGCCAGCCCTCCCTGCCTGTCCCCAGAGTGCTACCACGGCCACGGCAAGCACTACCATGGCCATGTCAGCAAGACACGCAAAGGCATCACCTGCCAGCCCTGGGATGCCCAGACGCCCCACGTGCCCCAGTAAGTGTATGAGGAGGGGCTGCGGGAACAGGGATGGGATGGAGATGGGGCTGGGGTGGGGTTGAAGATGAGAACAGAGATAGTGACGGTGATGGTGACTTCCTCTCTTAAGGATCTCACCTGTCACCCACCCCGAGGCACAGCTGGAGGAGAACTACTGCCGCAACCCCGATAATGACAGCCATGGCCCCTGGTGCTACACCATGGACCCCCGCACCACCTTTGACTACTGTGCCATCAAGCCCTGTTGTGAGCCCCTGCCCAGACCCCTGCAGAGCTAGGGGGAACCCTGACCACTCCCTGGGATGGTTTTGCTCCTCTCAGGGTGGCTGGATCCTGCCCCAGTGCCACCCTCTGCCTTCTCTCTGCAGCTGGCAGTGCGGTGCCATCTATCGTGGAGAATGCAGGTGAGGGTCCACAGCTGCCAGGTGGGTGCTGTGGGGAGGGTTCGGGTGGCACAGTCCCGACTGATGCCCACCCTGCCCACAGACGTGGTGGCGTTTGAGCAGTGTGGTCGGCGGGACGAGAGGCTGCAGAGGAAGGGGCGCATCATTGGTGGCCAGCCCGGTAACTCACCCTGGACTGTCAGCATCCGCAACCGGTGAGCCAGTGTCCCACCTCCTGCACTGCCATGTGGCCAGTGTTCCCCAGAGCTTGGCCAGTGTCCCCCCAGAGCTTGAGCTCAGCCAGTGTACCCCCAGAGCTCAGCCCCTGTCCCTGCAGGGCCGGTGTGCACTTCTGTGGGGGGTCCCTGGTGAAGGAGCAGTGGGTGATCAGCACACGCCAGTGCTTCTCCTCCTGGTAAGGCTGGGGCTGGGGTGTGGAGTGCTGGGACCCCCCTGTGCCCTCATGTCCCTGTCCCGCAGTGATGCCAACCTAATGGGCTATGAGGTGCAGCTGGGGACGCTCTTCAAGAATCCTGGCCCTGGCGATCCTGACCAGCAGACCATCCCCATTGTGCGGATTGTCTGTGGACCTTCTGAGTCCCAGCTGGTGATGCTGAAGCTGGAGAGGTGAGTGGCTGTGCTCTGGCCTCCATCCTCCCCACCGCTGTCTGGGTTGACACCATGTCCCTCTGCCCTTCTCATTGCAGGCCAGCCACTCTGAACAGGCGTGTGGCCCTGATCTGCCTGCCCCCTGAGCGCTATGTTGTGCCTGCAGGCACTGTCTGTGAGATTGCTGGCTGGGGGGAAACCAGAGGTATCTGCCACAGGCAGCCCCTGCCAGGGCATCCCCCATCCAACACATCCCCTACCCATGCCATTCCCTTTCAATGGCATCCCCTCATCCTTACCATGCTCTGCCTGCAGCATCCCCATGTCTGTGGCATCGTCCTGCCCACAGCATCCACTAATTAAAGTAACCCCTGAACTTTGCATCCCCTGCTCACAGCAACCCCAGGACCCTGGCATAGCCCTGCTCACAGCATCTCCCTTCCACAGCACTTTCCTGCCTATGCCATCCCCCTGCCCACAGCATCTCCTGTTCATCTCCTGTCCACAGCATCCCCCAGTCCACAGCATCCCTCTGCTGATGACATCCCCCTGCCAAGATATCAGATATCCTCCTGCCTGAGACATCCTCCTGTCCATGTCATCATCCCCCTCCCACAGCACCCCCTGCCCATGCCATGCGCCCCCGTATCCCTACATCCCTTTGGTGTATCCCCTGCCTGCTGCCCGATGCTTGCTGCCTGCAGGCACGGCGGATGGCAGCGTGCTGAACGTGGCACGGCTGCCAGTGCTGGCCCACGGTGACTGCAACAAGGCCCTGCGTGGGCGCCTGAAGGAGAGCGAGCTGTGCACTGCCCCACTGCGTGCCGGCGTGGGCGCCTGTGAGGTGAGCCGGGCTGGGGACTCCACCCCAGAGAGCCTGCAGGAACCAGCACTGGGGTGACACTGCTCTGTGGGTGCCACAGGGGGACTACGGGGGACCACTGGCTTGCCTCACTGCTGACTGCTGGGTGCTGGAAGGGGTGATCACTCCTTCCCGTGTCTGTGCCCGCACGGACCAGCCCGCCCTCTTCATCCGTGTTTCCCTCTACGTCGACTGGATCTACAAGGTGATCAAGATGGGCTGAGCTGGCTCAGCCCTAGCTGGGCACAGCCACCACCATGCAATAAAGGCACAGCCATAGGGGTTGACACTGCACAGGGTCTGACATGTTTATTTAGCGCCAAATTTGCATCCCATCCTGCCCCTAGCTACATTTGCTCCATCCTCCTTTAGTCTGGTCTTGTCCCCAGGGCCAGTGGTCACCCTGGGGCCAGCATAGCCCAGGACCAGGCACTAGGGGCTGTGCTGGCCTGTGCTGTCCCGCCTGGGCTGCCCAAGGTGCTGAAGGAGCCAGTGGGCGCAGTTCTTGAAGACATTGGCCTCTGTCTCCACGCCTGTCAGCGCATGGCCACCCTCCGGGTACCACAGCAGCCTGTGGGGTGGCACGGGATGGGGGGATGCTCAGCTGGCAACCCAGAGCTCCCTCCCTGCTCCCACCTGCACCCCACTCACCGTGCTGGCACGCCTCTGGCCCGCAGCACCCGGTACAGCTCCAGCGCCTGTGTGGGGCTGACACGCCGGTCCCTGCCGCCCACACAGAGCAGCACTGGCGTCCGCACCTGCAGCACAGCCCCACTGGCACCTGGTACCTGTGCCAGGCACCCTGCACCCATCCTGACCCTCCCTTACCCGGGCTGCCTGGGCGATGGGTGAGCGCAGTAGCATGGTGGCCACATCCTCGGCACGCGGCACCCGCTCAAAGGAGTAGGGCAGCCCCAGGGAGGTGTAGCGCCTGTGGCACAGAGGCACAGGTGGGTGTTATGGGGATGGGTGGTGTGGAATGGCACAAACAGGGTGCGGAACTCACCAGTCGGGGATGTCAGAGGTGCCCAGCAGCGCGGGCAGGTTGGAGACGGGGCTGCGCAGGGCACAGGCTTGGTAGCGCTCAGGCTCACGGGTGAGGAGGTGGAGGGCGATGAAGGCTCCGTGGGAGCCAGCCAGCAGGGCTAGGCGGTGTGGGTCCAGGGGCTCGCTGCGCAGTGCCTGCTCCACTGCCAGCTGCACCCATGGGGCACCCACCATCAGCACCCCACCACTGGCACCCAGACACCAGTGCCCTCCCAGCAGACCCCACCACCAGCACCCCACCACTGACACCCATCATCATTCTCTGAGCAGCATCCCCCCAGCACACCCAGCCCACCTGGGTGTCCGCCACATCCTGCTCACCCACACGGGAAAGCAGGGAGCTGATGCTGGCCTGGCCGAAGCCCAGGGAGCCACGGTAGTTCACTGGAGAGACAGGGCCCATGGGTGCCATGTCTCCAGTGAGACATGGAGCCACATGTCCCCGAGCTCCCCAGCACTCACCCAGGAGCACGGCGAAGCCCAGCCGGCACAGCGCGGCCATGCTCGGGCGCCAGCGGGCATCAAAGACTGCGTGGGGGCCACCTGGGGCCAGCATGGACATCACCTGGGGTGCCACCAGCACTGCCAGGGTGTCCCCACTGTCCCCTCACTCACCATGCGGGCACACAACAAGAGGGTGTGGTGCTGTGCCATCCAATGGGCTCAACAGCAGGGCTTCAAAATCCTGGGTGTCTATGCCAGGAAAGGGGTCCTGCTCAGCACCCACTACCCCAGGCACCCAGCATCCTGTCCATCCCCCACTCCCAAGGGTCCCCAGCACCTGGGCAGCTCCCAGGTATGCTGGGCGTCCCCAGGCCCTCACCCTGTGCAGCAGTGCTCTGCCCACTGTAGGATGGCCGGACTCGCAGGGTCTTCCAGGTGACACCAGGCATTGTTGGGGTGTCTTCCACTGGCACCCAGTGGAGGGACAGCTCCTGGCCTGCCAGCGGCAGCACGGCCACCACCTGGGCACAGACAGTGGGTGGCACTGGGGTCATGCTGTGACAAGGCTGTGATGTGATGGATCTGGCTGAGCCATGTGACTCTGTGACTGGCCATGCCATGCCACACCATGCCATATGTGCCACACCACACAGTGCCTGCCTGCACATCACTGTGCCTTATCCCACTCTGCCACATGGTGCCAGGGCTCTGCTCACCAGGCTAGGAGGGTGGTGTGGGGCTGAGCAGGTGGCCACCAGCAGGTCCCACTGGAGGGTGAGCAGCTCCCAGCACCCTTCAGGTGATCCTGAGGACAGAGACCATGTTGGTGGTTGCTGCTTCTCACTGGGGCACCATGGGCAGCCCAGTGCCACATACCTGCTGTCAGGTTGGTGACAGTGGCCACCTCTGTGTCCACAAGCAGCAAGTCCTGTGAGGGAGCAGAGCACAGGCAGTGGTGTCACCATGGGGGGCAGGGGCCATGCCCCTGGCCTTGCCATCCCCAGGGCTCACCGTGCGGCTCCGCTGCGGGGTGCCCAGCACAGCTCGCCGGCTGTCTGCTGCCCAGCACCGCGGTGGCAACACCTCTGTGTAGAGCCCGGTGAAGGCTGCAAGTGGGGCAGAATGCTGGGCCAGTGAGCTGGGGGTCATGGGCATCCACCTGGAGAGGGTCAGGAAGGTTGCCCACTGCCCTGGCAGCTCCCAGCCCTACAGTGCTGTGCTCACCATCTGTGGGTTCCTGCACCACATCAAGCACCGTCACCGTCTGCCTCGTCTGCCAGGAGAGCTGGGGAGAGCTGCTGGTCAGGGATGGGCTCACGCTGGGGAAAACTGAGGCAGGAGGGCTTGGAGACCCCTCACCCTGACCAGGCACTACAAGAGGCTGTGGCAGCCGAGCTGGGCACCACACTGGCAGCACAGGGTGGCACAGCTGTGCCTGATGCCCATGGGTCCCAACTCACCAGGCACAGGCGCAGGCACTGCCGGTGGGGCCCCCCCACAGCCCCCTCCAGGTAGAGCAGGCGCTGGCTGTCAGGGCTCAGCCGAGGGGAGCAGGCGGCACCATCCTCTGCTGAAAGCAGCTCTGTGGGCAGCAGGGGGTCAGCACCAAGGGACCCCCAGGGCACCCCCCAGGGCCTCAGTGCTCACCGCAGCACCCGCTTGCCAGGTCCAAGTGGAAAATCCCTGACCTGGGGAAGATGTGTGGGTCAGGTTGGACCTCCACTGTGCTGATAGTGCACGGGCATCCCAGCATGGTGCTGGATTCTGAGGGGGACTTACCTCCTGTTGGAGCAGGCACTCAGCCCCAGGCGGAAAGGCTTGTGCCACCAGCCCACAAACACCACGCCACAGTCATCTGGAGACCACAGGGCCTGTGTGACAGCCAGGCTCAGACCACAACCCCATGATGGATCTCCTGGGGCCACTGCTGCATCCCCATCCTGACCTGGCCAGGGGACAGGTGCTCTGGGACACTGTCCAGCACTGAGATGCTGCTGCTCTCCAGGTCCAGGATGCAGAGGACAGGCACGCTGCACTTGCTCAGTGACTCCCCCCAGTCCTCATGGTACACAAACTGCTCGCCCTGTGGCACAGCCCTGTGAGCCCCACACTGGGCAGCCCCAGGCATGGGGCTCTGTGCATGGCACACTCACAGACTCGTGGGGTGCATGGTGTGCTCATGGAGCACATGGCATGCTCACGGTGTGCTTGACACACTCAAGGTGTGCAAAGAACACTCTCATGGGGCACATGGCACCTACTTCCTCATCCTCATCCTCCTCTGCTGGCCCAGCTGCTCCAGGCACATCCCAGGGGCAGGAGGGCTGGCGTTTGGGCCGGCTTTTCTCAGCCACATAGAGGAGCCGTGTCTCTGAGTGGGACCAGGCCAGGCAGGCAAAGGGCCCTGGCATAGTAAGAGGGGCCAAAGCACAGCCTGGCAAAGGCCCAGCTGGGCACCAGGCAGGCACTTAGCCATTGCCCACGTGGGCAGGCACCATGAGGAAGGGGCCCTACCCTCTGTATACACCTCGCCGTGCTTCCCCAGCGCCGTGAGGTCCACGCTGTGGCTGCGCCCGCTGCTGCCCCACACCTAGGGGACCAGGGGTCAGCACTGGCACAAAGTGTCTGGGGTGCCCACCGCCCCATGCTGGCACTCCAGCCATGCCAGTGAATGACCAGGACAGCCACGTTACCTCCAGCAGCTCATGGCCTTGCCTTGGGCAGCGGCTGAGCACAGCACGGTGCTGCCCCGTGGGCGAGTCCTGGCTGAGAAGCCTGAAGGCAGGAGGGAGAGGGACTGTGGCAGACAGCACTCTGTGGGCACTGGGCACACCATGGGCACCAGGCACACTGCAGACACCAGGCACAGCACAGCACCATGCACACTGTGCACACTGCAGACACCGGGCACAGGCACAGCACTGGGCATGCCATGGGCACCAGACACACTGCAGACAATCAGGCACAGCACAGCACCATGCACACTGTGCACACTGCAGACACTGGGCGCACCATGGGCACCATGCACACTGTGCACACTGCAGACACTGGGGACACTGCAGGCATCGGGCACACCGGGCACAATGAAGCACTGGGCACAGTGCAGCACCGGGCACAGTGCAGGAGGTACCAGGCACAGCACAGCATCATGCACACCGTGCACACCGCAGGCATCGGGCACACCACAGGCACTGGGTACACCGAGCACACCGTGCACACCGCAGGCACCGGGCACACCGGGCACACCGGGCACACCATGCACACCGCAGGCACCGGGCACACCGGGCACACCACAGGCACCGGGCACACCGCGCACGCCGTCCCGCGGCGCAGCCCGTCCGTGCCGCCGTACTGGCTGTGGATGTCGGCGCTGAGCGCGGCGGCTCTGACGGCGATGCCGGGCCCCCGGGCCGTGAGCCGCAGGCTGTAGTGGCGGCTGAACCGCAGGAGGCGGCGGCGGGGCAGGTCGGGGCGGCGGCACTCTGCGGGAAGGGGCCGTCAGCACCGCGCGCACCGGGCCAGCGGCGCGCCCGGGGTGCCGAGCCTGCCACTCACCGGTGTAGAGCAGGAAGGTCTGTCCCTCAGCCGTGGCCCCGAGGGCGGCGCGGGTGATGGCAGGGAACTGGCTCAGCTCCCGGTAGCAGGCAGCGGGGCCGCCGGCCGCCTGGGCGGGGGAAGAGGTGTGCCAGAGAGGGGTAAGCTCACTCCCACTGCCCGTGCTCAGCTCCAGAAACGGAGCTGTGCTCACCCACGCAGACCCCCCGAGCCCCTCTGCCCACCTCCATGCCCTGCTCGGTCCCTGTGGCCATGGGGCCGTGCTCTGCCACGCTGGGCTGCCGGCGCCTGCCACCCGCAGCGGGACGCCTGCCAAGGCACGTGGGAGCAGCCTGGCGCCAGCACCCCGGCCGGTGCCAGCCCTCCAGCTGCTCCCAGGACAGGCAGGGTTCACCCTTTCCCATGGCCCAATGCAATCCTGGTCACTTGTGCAGGTGAAAGATCCACTGGCCACCAGCTCCTGGGGCACTGGGAGCAGTGGTGACAGCAGCACCACCACCAGAGACACCACGGTGCTGATCTAAATAGTTTATTGCAGGGTGGCAGCATTGGGGCCCCTTAGCACTCCAGGTGCTTGAGTAGCCACAGTGCCATGTTCATGAAGCCATCAGCTTCGGCCTCGACACCAGCCAGGGCATGGCCATTCCCTGGGTACCAGAGCAACCTGTGGGGGAGAGAGTGGTTAGTGCCATGCCTGCACCCCCCATCTGTGGTGGTCGCAGACCACTACTTGGGGCACCCCGCACCCCACTCACCGTGTGGGGACCCCTCGGGCCTTGAGGGCACGGTAATACTCCAGCCCCTGCTTGGGGGGCACACGCCGGTCATCTTCCCCCAACATCAGCAGCACGGGCACATGGACCTGCAGGAGTGACATGATCTGAGCACTGGCACTGCTGGTAGGAGCTGGGACAGGGACGAGGACAGGGATGGGGATGTACCCGGTCGACATAGCAAATAGGTGACTTGTGCAGCATCTCTGTCCACTGGGCTGGGTCTGGCAGGGCATCAGGTCTGTAGGGCAGCCCTGTCTCAGTCAGGCACCTGCGGGTGAAAGTCAGGGGCACGTGTAGCTGTGGGGCAACAGGGAGCCAGGGAGATTGTGGGCAGCAGCACTCACCAGTCAGGGATGTCCGTGGTGGCCACCATGGAGGCAATGTTCACCACGGGGTTGCGGACCACACAGGCACGGTAGGTGTCAGGGAACTGCCCAATGAGGTGGCATGCCAGGAAGCCCCCATGCGAGCCACCCACCAGTGCCACTCGGCTGGCATCCAGTGACTCCTCCTGCAGCACCCGCTCCACACAGAGCTGCCACCACAGGGGACACCCACTGAGGCAGGCAGCCCTGTTTTCTCTACTTGGGGCACTGACAGGAGTACAGAGTGCCCCAGGATCACGTGCCGGGCCATACCTGCACATCATGCACGTCCTGTGTGCCCACGTTGCCTGGCAGGGAGGCCACGCTGTCCTGGCCAAAGCCCAGTGAACCTCGGTAGTTCACTGTGTTGGGGGCAGTGTCAGAGCCCCTATTCCTCTGTGCCCCCACCCTAGCCTCTCCATGGGTGCTGTGTCACCCAGCAGCACCCCAGAGCCTCAGTGTCACTCACCCAGCAGCACAGCAAAGCCCACACGGCACAGCACCGCTGGGTACAGCATCCACCCAGCTGTGAACACGGAGTGGGGACCCCCTGCAAACGGCAAAGGCAGGGGCGTGATGCTGCCCAGATGGCAAACGCAGGGGGATGGTGCTGCTCATCTGGGATACAGCAGGGTGGGGACAAGCTCTTACCATGGGGCATCACGACCAGTGGGGGTTTCTGGGCAGTGTGACCCTCGGTTGGGCGCAGCAGGATGGCATCAAAGTCCAGGCCCTCTAAGGAGGCAGGGTGGGGAGTGTCAGGGATCAGTGGAGGTGGTGGAGTCCAGTCTCGTCCCTCCCTGGTACTCACCATACTGGGGGTTCTCCTGCCCTGGAGGGGGCTGCAGGGTGCGGATGCCCCAGCTGATGCCAGGCACAGGGGGTGTGTCCTGCAGGCAGATCCACCGCGCTTGTGCCTCATGGCCAGCAGCGGGCAGGACGGCCACTTTCTGTGCAGGGAGAGGGGTCAGTGTCCATGCCAAGGGGCTGGTGGGCACTGGGAAGAAGGGTCAGTGCCTGTGCTGAGGGGCTGGTGGGCAATGGAGAGGGGGATGTGACTTTACCAATGTTGGGGGGCAGCTAGGGGTGGAGAATCTGGCCACCAAGAGGTCCCGGTTGATGGTGAGGACAGACCAGCTTCCCTGGGGCCCATCTGGGGAGGAGAGAGGCCAGACCTGCAGGTGTGATGCCCTCCCCACCTCTGGCATGGCCCCTCTGGCCCATCACTCACCAGCTGTCAGCAAGGTCGTGGCACCTGTTGCTGTGTCCACCACGAACATGTCCTAGGGGCATGAAAGCAGAGTCCAGTGGAGCCCTGACCTGGCCCAGCCCCTCTGTGTGCCCTCTGCCATCCCCTCACCTGCTGGCTGCGCTGGGCCGTGTCCAGCAGGATCCTGCGGCTGTCGGCTGCCCAGCACATCTCTGGCAGTGCCCCGCAGTAGATTCCGGGGAAGGCGCCTATGATGACAGTGGTGGAACTCAGCTTCCCCCTGTGTCCCCCATTAACCCCCCAGGGCTGTACTCACCCCACTCCTGCCGTGGCACAGCCTCCAGCACCGTGCTGGTGTTTTTGGTGTACCAGTCGTACTGTGGGAGACACAGAATGGGGCGATGTTTGCAGGGTCTCAGGTTGCCTGCCCACAGTACAGCCCAGGAAGGGGGCACCACTGCCCTCCTGCCAGCCTCCACCTTGGCATAGCCACCCTGCCACCTTCCCTGATGTTCCCCTGGTGCTGCTCACCATGCGGAGGCGGTTGCACTGCTGGTGGGGGCCCAGGACATCATTCTCCAGGTAGACAATGCGGCAGCTGTCGGGGCTGAGTCGTGGGGACCACACAGCTTTGGTGTCCTCAGAGAGCAGCTCTGCACGGGCACGAGGGGATGGTGAGGGGCTGCAGGGAGCTGGGGTGCTGCTGGGGTTGGGCCCTGTGCCACTCACCGCATTTCCCACCCGTCAGGTTCACATAGAAGAGCGCTGACCTGCCGGCACAGAGGGGTGTCACAGCGGGGCTGGGGGCTGGGCTGTGGGGTGGGGTGCCCCACAGGGACTCACCAGTGGGGGCTGGGCTGTGGGGTGTCCCATGGGGACTCACCGGCGGTTAGTGCAGTACCGCAGCCCCAGGCGGAAGGGCTCGTGCCACCAGCCCACAAACACCACACCGGTGTCCTCAGGGGACCAGAAAGCCTGCAGGGAGAGGGGAGATGAGTGGCTCAAACAGCTGCTGGCCCCTGAAATGTCCCTTCTGCAGTTCCCTATGGCTCCCCATTCTGACCTGGCCGGGAGAGAGGTGCTCAGGGATGCCCTCCAGCACCGAGATGCTGCTGCCCTCGATGTCCAGGATGCAGAGGACAGGCACGCTGCGGGTGCTCAGTGTCTCCCCCCAGTCCTCATGGTACACAAACTGCTCGCCCTGTGGCACACCCCAGTCATCCCCACAGCCACCTGGCCAGCCCCCACCTCCCCCAAGGGCGGGTGGACCCCACCTTGAGGGGTGCATCCTCCTTCTTGGGGTGCTCTGTGTCCTCATCAGAGGTGCCCAGCTCAGGGGCTTTGCTCTGGAAGAAGGACTCGGTCTTGGGACGCTTCTTCTCCGCCACGTAGAGCAGATGGGTTTCCGAGTGTGACCAGGCAAGGCACCCAAACTGGTCTGTAGGGGATGGTCAGCACTGGCTACCCTTTTCCCCAGGACCCCCCAGCCTCCAGCCCCTCACCATCGTCGTAGACGTTTCCGTGCTTGGCCAGTGCTGTCAGGTCAATACTCTTTACCTTCTGGTTCTGATCCCAGACCTGGAGGCAGAAATGACAGGGGGGCCCCGAGACATAGAATGGATTTGGCCCTGAGTCCCAGCAAGTATCCAGCCCCCCCGGATGCCCCCTCACCTCCAGGAACTGCTTCTCCTTCTCCTTCTCCTTGCCTGGGACCTTGCGCAGGACAGCCTTCAGTGTCCCGCTGGGGGACTCACGGCTCAGCAACCTGTGGGTGGGTGGGTGACCATGAGCCCTCCCTATCAGCACCCAGAGGGACCCTGTGTGGGGAGCAGGATGAGACTCACTCGCCCTTGATCTCGGAGCAGGTGCCAACGGGTCCTGAGTAGACGATGGAGGCTCCGTCGTGGAAGATGAGGTACTGGCGGCAGAACTTGATGTTCTCGGCCCTCGCCAGGTCCCGCTGCAACCACTCTGAGGGGAGTTGGATGAGGACACCGACTGCCTCCCCACCAGGTTGGCACCATCCGGGCCCCCCCCCGGTCCCCAGAGGGGACAGCCCATCCCCGTACCAGTGTAGAGGCTGCAGTACTTGCCCCCGTACTGGGTCGTGAGGTCGGGGCCGAGGCAGGCGCTGCTGAGCCCAGGGTGCTGGCTCAGCTCCCGGTACAGCTCCGACAGCTCCTCCACACGCGGCGGCACCTGCGGGACCAGGGGGGCTGGAGGTGTGGGGTGAGGGATGGGGGCAAGGACCAGGCAGTGATGGGGCACAGGTGGCAATTACTGGGGCAGCAGGGTACAGGCACTGTAGGGTAGGCACTTAGGGAGGCACTGGGGGCAGTGCTTGGGCAGGTACTGGGGTACTCGGGAGGGATGAGGGTAAAAGGCCCGTTCCTGCAGGACTGGGCAGCACTTGGGGTGCAGAGCCAAGGCATTATGGGGGTGCCAGGGGCTTGGAGGGTACTGGAGGGCAGTACTGGGGCACATAGGGAGCATTAGGGGGGATCGGGGCAGTTTTTGGGGTACCAGTGGGTACGAGGGTACTGGGTACAGTTCCTGGGGTAGAAGGGCCGCCTGGGAGGGTTCTCGGGGAAAGTCCTGGGTACCAGTGGCTACGAGGGTGCTGGGAGGCAGTAATTGGGGTCCACAGGGGGGATTAGGAG